>JAINDJ010000087.1:0-70055 GCA_019845555.1 Aristolochia fimbriata
TTTCTTAAAATTCCGCCTATTAGCATTAAAACCATGATTTTTCTTAAAATTCCCTTCTTAAATTGCCCTTCAGCCATGATTTTTCTTCAAATTCCTTACTATAGCCTCGTGCCTACAATTTCTCCAAATTATCTTTGCACCATCCTTTGAGTCATAGTTTTGGTCAAAAGTCCCTTATTGTAGCCTTCAACCATTATTTTTCTTCAAATTCTCTTAGTATATCCTTTTTCATGATTTTGAAATAATTTCCTTAATATAGCCTTTGAACCATAGTTTTCTTCAAATTATATTATTATTGTTTTCAATAATGATTTTTTTCTTTAAATTGCCTTACTATAGCATTCAGTTTTGATATTTCCTAAAATTTCCTGACAATACCCTTATGCTCTCATTTTTTCTTAAAATTCTCATACTACAAAGCATCAGCCAAGTTTTTTATTTATAATCCCTTACTATAGCCTTAAACCATGATTTGTCTTCAAAGTTCCTTCAAAAGCGTTCTATCATTATTTTCTATATACCCTTACTATAGCCTTTTGCTAATGAATTTCTTAATATTCTCTTACAATAACCTTCAGTTATTTTTTTTTCAAAATTCATAATTGTTGCCTTTAACCATGATTTTCTTCAAATTCCTTACTGTAGGCTTTAACCATTATTTTTTTTCAAACTCCATTACTATAGCCTTGATTCACCATTTTAAACAAATACTCTTACTATAGCTTTATAACCAAGATTTTACTTCAAATTCCTTACAAAGCCTCATTAAGATTTTTCATATAATTCCTCTTTTAGCAATCAGCTCTGATTTTTAAAAATTCTCTTACTACAACCTTCAACCATTATTTTCTTTAAATACCATTTCTATAGTCTTAAACCATGAGTTTCCATATAATTCTATATTATTTATTTTATTTAAATTCTATAACTTTTGCCTTTAAACCATCATTTTCCTAAAAGTCCTTTACTATTGCCTTCAGCCATGATTTCTTCAAATACTCTTACTATTGCTTTATGCCAAGATTTTACTGAAAATTCCCCTTACAAAAGCCTCCAGTTTAGATTTTTCATATAATTCCCTCTCTGTAGCAATCAGCTCTAATTTTTAAAAATTCTCTTACTACAACCTTCAACCATTATTTTCTTTAAATACCATTTCAATGGCCTTAAACCATGAGTTTCCATATAATTCTATACCATTTATTTTATATAAATTCTATAACTTTTGCCTTAAACCATCATTTTTCCTAAAAGTCCTTTACTAATGCCTTCAGCCATGATTTTTCTTCAAATTTCCTAACTATAGCCTTGCACATGAATTTCTTCAAATTCTCTTACAATAGCCTTTTGTCATTTTTTTGTGAAAAGAGCATTACTCTAGCCTTCAACCATTTTTTCCTTCAAATTCACTTACTATGCCTTTTACCATGATTTTTTTTGAAATTCTCTTAGCCTTCAACCCTAGTTTTCATAAATTCCAATTACTGTAGCCTTCAGCCATGATTTTTCCTCAAAGTCCAATACTATAGCCTTAGTTTTGATAGTTTTGATATTTCTTAAAATTCTCTTACTATCCCTTCAGCTTGGATTTTCCCCTAAATACGCTTTTACTAAAACAACCGGGCAAGTTTTTTTCTTTAAAATCCCTGGACGATAGCCTTAAACCATAATTTCTCTTAAAATATCCTTGCAATAGCATGCAACCTTGAGTTTTTTTTCAAATTCCCTCAATATAGCCTTGAGCCAAAAATTTCTTCAAATTCTCAGACAATAGAAATTAGACATAACTTTTATCAAAATTCCCTTACAATAGCCTTCAACTATGATTGCTATTCAAATTCCTTTCTATAGCCTTTGGCCATGATTTTTGTTTAAACTCCTGTACTTAGCACCTATAAACCATTGTTTTCTTTACATTCTCTAACTAAAGCCTTCAACCACGGTTTTACTTCAAAAAAACACAATTGCCTTCAATAATAATTTTTCTCTAAATTCCATAACTATTACCGTAAACCATGATTTTGCTTAAACTTCCCTTACAATAGCATTAAACCATGATTTTTCTTAAAATTCCCTTCTAATATTGCCTTCAGCCATGATTTTTCTTCAACTTCCATTACTATAGCCTCATGCCACAAATTTCTCCAAATTATCTTACTGTATCCTTGAGTCATAGTTTTGGTCAAAAGTCCTTTATTGTAGCCTTCAACCATTATTTTTCGTCAAATTCTCTTAGTATATCCTTTTTTCATGATTTTTGAAAAATTTTCCTTAATATAGCCTTGAACCATAATTTTCTTCAAATTATATTATTATAGTTTTCAATAATGATTTTTCTTTAAATTGCCTTATTATAGCATTCAGTTTTGATATTTCCTAAAATTTCCAGACAATACTCTTCAGCTCTCATTTTTCTTAAAATTCTCATACTACAAGCATCAGCCAAGTTTTTTATTTATAATCCCTTACTATAGCCTTAAACCATGATTTGTCTTCAAAGTTTCGTTCCGAAAGCGTTCTATAATTAGTTTTCTACAAATACCCTTTACTATTGCCTTGTGCCACGAATTTCTTCAAATTCTATTACAATAACATTCAGTAATTTTTTATTCAAAATTCCTTAATTGTAGCCTTTAACCATGATTTGACTTCAAATTCCTTACTGTAGGCTTTAGCCATGATTTTTGTTAAAATTCAATTACAATAGCCTTGAACCACCATTTTCTGGAAATTCTCTTACTATAGCTTTATGCCATGATTTTACTTCAAATTCCTTTACAAAACCGCCAGTTAAGATTTTTTTCATATAATTCCCTCTCTGTAGCATTCAGCTCTGATTTTTTAAAAATTCTCTTACTACAACCTTCAACCATTATTTTCTTTAAAAATCATTTCTATAGCCTTAAGCCACGAGTTTCCATATAATTATATACCATTTATTTTATTTAAATTCTATAACTTTTGCCTTAAACCATCATTTTTCCTAAAAGTCCTTTACTAATGCCTTCAGCCATGATTTTTCTTCAAATTTCCTGACTATATCCTTGCACATGAATTTCTTCAAATTCTCTTTCAATAGCCTTTAGTCATTTTTTTGTGAAAAGTGCATTACTCTAGCCTTCAACCATTTTTTCCTTCAAATTCACATATTATAGCCTTTTTCTATGATTTTCTTTGAAATTCTCTTATAATAGCCTTCAACCATAGTTTTCATAAATTCCAATTAGTATAGCCTTTAGCCATGATTTTTCCTCAAAATCCCATACTATAGCCTTCAGTTTTGATATTTCTTAAAATTCTCTTACTATCCCTTCAGCTTGGATTTTCCCCTAAATAACGCTTACTAAAACCTTCATGCAGTTTTTTTTTTTCTTTAAAATCCCTTACGATAGCCTTAAACCATAATTTCTCTTAAAATATCCTTGCAATAGCATGCAACCTTGAGTTTTTTTTTTCAAATTCCCTCAATATAGCCATGAGCCAAAAATTTCTTCAAATTCTCAGACAATAGAAATTAGACATAAATTTTATCAAAATTCCCTTACTATAGCATTTGACTATGATTGCTATTCAAATTCCTTTCTATATCCTTTGGCCATGATTTTGGTTTAAACTCCTGTACTTAGAGCCTATAAACCATTGTTTTCTTTATATTCTCTAACTAAGGCCTTCAACCACGGTTTTACTTCAAATCGCTTACAATTGCCTTTAATAATAATTTTTCTCCAAATTCCATTACTATTGCCGTAAACCATTATTTTTCTTAAAATTCCCTTACAATAGCATTAAACCATGATTTTTCTTAAAATTCCTTTCTTATATTGCCTTCAGCCATGATTTTTCTTCAAATTCTCTTACTATAGCCTCGTCCCACAAATTTCTCCAAATTATCTTATTGTATCCCAGAGTCATAGTTTTGGTCAAAAGTCCCTTATTGTAGCCTTCAACCATTATTTTTCTTCAAATTCTCTTAGTATATCCTTTTTTTCATGTTTTTGCAATAATTTCCTTAATATAGCCTTGAACCATAGTTTTCTTCAAATTATAGTTTTCAATAATGATTTTTCTTTAAATTGCCTTACTATAGCATTCAGTTTTGATATTTACTAAAATTTCCTGACAATACTCTTCAGCTCTCATTTTTCTTAAAATTCTCATACTACAAGCATCAGCCAAGTTTTTTATTTATAATCCCTTACTATAGCCTTAAACCATGATTTGTCTTCAAAGTTCCTTCAAAGCGTTCTATCATTATTTTTTCTACAAATACCCTTACTATAGCCTTTTGCCACGAATTTCTTCAAATTCTCTTACTATAACCTTCAGTAATTTTTTTTTTGAAAATTCCTTAATTGGTGCCTTTAACCATGATTTTTTTCTTCAAATTCCTTACTGTAGGCTTTAGCCATTATTTTTTGTTAAAATTCCATTACTGTAGCCTTGATTTACCATTTTCTTCAAATACTCTAACTATAGCTTTATGCCAAGATTTTACTTCAAATTCCCTTACAAGAGCCTCCAGTGAAGATTTTTCATATAATTCCCTCTCTGTAGCAATCAACTCTGATTTTTTAAAAATTCTCTTGCTACAACCTTCAACCATTATTTTCTTTAAATACCATTTCTATTGCCTTAAACCATGAGTTTCCAAATAATTCTACATCATTTATTTTATTTAAATTCTTTAACTTTAGCCCTAAACCATCATTTTTCCTAAAAGTCCTTTACTATTGCCTTCAGCCATGATTTTTATTCAAATTTCCTGCCTATATCCTTGCACTTGAATTTCTTCAAATTCTCTTACAATAGCCTTTAGTCAGTTCTTTGTGAAAAGTGCATTACTCTAGCCTTCAACCATTTTTTCCTTCAAATTCACTTACTATAGCCTTTTTCCATGATTTTTTTTGAAATTCTCTTATAATAGCCTTCAACAATAGTTTTCATAAATTCCAATTACTATAGCCTTCAGCCATGATTTTTCCTCAAAATCCCATACTATAGCCTTCAGTTTTGATATTTTTGAAAATTCTCTTACTATCCCTTCAGCTTGGATTTTCCCCTAAATACACTTACTAAAACCTTCAGGCAAGTTTTTTTCTTTAAAATGCCTTACGGTAGCCTTAAACCATAATTTCTCTTAAAATATCCTTGCAATAGCATGCAACCTTGAGTTTTTTTCAAATTCCCTCAAAATAGCCTTGAGCCAAAAATTTCTTCAAATTCTCAGACAATAGAAATTAGACATAAATTTTATCAAAAGTCCCTTACTATAGCCTTTGACTATGATTGCTATTCAAATTCCTTTCTACAGACTTTGGCCATGATTTTTGTTAAAACTCCTGTACTTAGCACCTATAAACCATTGTTTTCTTTACATTCTCTAACTAAAGCCTTCAACCACGGTTTTACTTCAAATCGCTTACAATTGCCTTCAATAATAATTTTTCTCTAAATTCTATAACTATTACCGTAAACCATGATTTTGCTTAAACTTCCCTTACAATAGCATTAAACCATGATTTTTCTTAAAATTCCCTTCTAATATTGCCTTCAGCCATGATTTTTCTTCAACTTCCCTTACTATAGCCTCATGCCACAAATTTCTCCAAATTATCTTACTGTATCCTTGAGTCATAGTTTTGGTCAAAAGTCCTTTATTGTAGCCTTCAACCATTATTTTTCGTCAAATTCTCTTAGTATATCCTTTTTTCATGATTTTTGAAAAATTTTCCTTAATATAGCCTTGAACCATAGTTTTCTTCAAATTATATTATTATAGTTTTCAATAATGATTTTTCTTTAAATTGCCTTATTATAGCATTCAGTTTTGATATTTCCTAAAATTTCCAGACAATACTCTTCAGCTCTCATTTTTCTTAAAATTCTCATACTACAAGCATCAGCCAAGTTTTTTATTTATAATCCCTTACTATAGCCTTAAACCATGATTTGTCCTCAAAGTTCGTTCAAAGCGCGTTCTATAATTAGTTTTCTACAAATACCCTTACTATTGCCTTGTGCCACGAATTTCTTCAAATTCTATTACAATAACATTCAGTAATTTTTTATTCAAAATTCCTTAATTGTAGCCTTTAACCATGATTTGACTTCAAATTCCTTACTGTAGGCTTTAGCCATGATTTTTGTTAAAATTCAATTACAATAGCCTTGAACCACCATTTTCTGGAAATTCTCTTACTATAGCTTTATGCCATGATTTTACTTCAAATTCCTTTACAAAAACCGCCAGTTAAGATTTTTCATATAATTCCCTCTCTGTAGCATTCAGCTCTGATTTTTTAAAAATTCTCTTACTACAACCTTCAACCATTATTTTCTTTAAAAATCATTTCTATAGCCTTAAGCCACGAGTTTCCATATAATTATATACCATTTATTTTATTTAAATTCTATAACTTTTGCCTTAAACCATCATTTTTCCTAAAAGTCCTTTACTAATGCCTTCAGCCATGATTTTTCTTCAAATTTCCTGACTATATCCTTGCACATGAATTTCTTCAAATTCTCTTTCAATAGCCTTTAGTCATTTTTTTGTGAAAAGAGCATTACTCTAGCCTTCAACCATTTTTTCCTTCAAATTCACTTACTATGCCTTTTACCATGATTTTTTTTGAAATTCTCTTAGCCTTCAACCCTAGTTTTCATAAATTCCAATTACTGTAGCCTTCAGCCATGATTTTTCCTCAAAGTCCAATACTATAGCCTTCAGTTTTGATATTTCTTAAAATTCTCTTACTATCCCTTCAGCTTGGATTTTCCCCTAAATACGCTTACTAAAACCTTCGGGCAAGTTTTTTTCTTTAAAATCCCTGACGATAGCCTTAAACCATAATTTCTCTTAAAATATCCTTGCAATAGCATGCAACCTTGAGTTTTTTTCAAATTCCCTCAATATAGCCTTGAGCCAAAAATTTCTTCAAATTCTCAGACAATAGAAATTAGACATAACTTTTATCAAAATTCCCTTACAATAGCCTTCAACTATGATTGCTATTCAAATTCCTTTCTATAGCCTTTGGCCATGATTTTTGTTTAAACTCCTGTACTTAGCACCTATAAACCATTGTTTTCTTTTCATTCTCTAACTAAAGCCTTCAACCACGGTTTTACTTCAAATCGCTTACAATTGCCTTCAATAATAATTTTTCTCTAAATTCCATAACTATTACCGTAAACCATGATTTTGCTTAAACTTCCCTTACAATAGCATTAAACCATGATTTTTCTTAAAATTCCCTTCTAATATTGCCTTCAGCCATGATTTTTCTTCAACTTCCCTTACTATAGCCTCATGCCACAAATTTCTCCAAATTATCTTACTGTATCCTTGAGTCATAGTTTTGGTCAAAAGTCCTTTATTGTAGCCTTCAACCATTATTTTTCGTCAAATTCTCTTAGTATATCCTTTTTTCATGATTTTTGAAAAATTTTCCTTAATATAGCCTTGAACCATAGTTTTCTTCAAATTATATTATTATAGTTTTCAATAATGATTTTTCTTTAAATTGCCTTATTATAGCATTCAGTTTTGATATTTCCTAAAATTTCCAGACAATACTCTTCAGCTCTCATTTTTCTTAAAATTCTCATACTACAAGCATCAGCCAAGTTTTTTATTTATATTCCCTTACTATAGCCTTAAACCATGATTTGTCTTCAAAGTTCGTTCCGAAAGCGTTCTATAATTAGTTTTCTACAAATACCCTTACTATTGCCTTGTGCCACGAATTTCTTCAAATTCTATTACAATAACATTCAGTAATTTTTATTCAAAATTCCTTAATTGTAGCCTTTAACCATGATTTGACTTCAAATTCCTTACTGTAGGCTTTAGCCATGATTTTTGTTAAAATTCAATTACAATAGCCTTGAACCACCATTTTCTGGAAATTCTCTTACTATAGCTTTATGCCATGATTTTACTTCAAATTCCTTTACAAAACCGCCAGTTAAGATTTTTCATATAATTCCTCTCTGTAGCATTCAGCTCTGATTTTTTAAAAATTCTCTTACTACAACCTTCAACCATTATTTTTCTTTAAAATCATTTCTATAGCCTTAAGCCACGAGTTTCCATATAATTATATACCATTTATTTTATTTAAATTCTATAACTTTTGCCTTAAACCATCATTTTTCCTAAAAGTCCTTTACTAATGCCTTCAGCCATGATTTTTTTCTTCAAATTTCCTGACTATATCCTTGCACATGAATTTCTTCAAATTCTCTTTCAATAGCCTTTAGTTTTTTTTTTTTTGTGAAAAGTGCATTACTCTAGCCTTCAACCATTTTTTCCTTCAAATTCACATATTATAGCCTTTTTCTATGATTTTCTTTGAAATTCTCTTATAATAGCCTTCAACCATAGTTTTCATAAATTCCAATTAGTATAGCCTTTTTAGCCATGATTTTTCCTCAAAATCCCATACTATAGCCTTCAGTTTTGATATTTCTTAAAATTCTCTTACTATCCCTTCAGCTTGGATTTTCCCCTAAATACGCTTTTTACTAAAACCTTCATGCAAGTTTTTTTCTTTAAAATCCCTTACGATAGCCTTAAACCATAATTTCTCTTAAAATATCCTTGCAATAGCATGCAACCTTGAGTTTTTTTCAAATTCCCTCAATATAGCCATGAGCCAAAAATTTCTTCAAATTCTCAGACAATAGAAATTAGACATAAATTTTATCAAAATTCCCTTACTATAGCATTTGACTATGATTGCTATTCAAATTCCTTTCTATATCCTTTGGCCATGATTTTGGTTTAAACTCCTGTACTTAGAGCCTATAAACCATTGTTTTCTTTATATTCTCTAACTAAGGCCTTCAACCACGGTTTTACTTCAAATCGCTTACAATTGCCTTTAATAATAATTTTTCTCCAAATTCCATTACTATTGCCGTAAACCATTATTTTTCTTAAAATTCCCTTACAATAGCATTAAACCATTTTTTTTTCTTAAAATTCCTTTCTTATATTGCCTTCAGCCATGATTTTTCTTCAAATTCTCTTACTATAGCCTCGTCCCACAAATTTCTCCAAATTATCTTATCTGTATCCCAGAGTCATAGTTTTGGTCAAAAGTCCCTTATTGTAGCCTTCAACCATTATTTTTCTTCAAATTCTCTTAGTATATCCTTTTTTTTTCATGTTTTTGCAATAATTTCCTTAATATAGCCTTGAACCATAGTTTTCTTCAAATTATAGTTTTCAATAATGATTTTTCTTTAAATTGCCTTACTATAGCATTCAGTTTTGATATTTACTAAAATTTCCTGACAATACTCTTCAGCTCTCATTTTTTTTCTTAAAATTCTCATACTACAAGCATCAGCCAAGTTTTTTATTTATAATCCCTTACTATAGCCTTAAACCATGATTTGTCTTCAAAGTTCCTTCCAAAGCGTTCTATCATTATTTTTCTACAAATACTCTTACGATAGCCTTTTGCCACGAATTTCTTCAAATTCTCTTACTATAACCTTCAATAATTTTTTTTTGAAAATTCCTTAATTGGTGCCTTTAACCATGATTTTTCTTCAAATTCCTTACTGTAGGCTTTAACCATTATTTTTGTTAAAATTCCATTACTGTAGCCTTGATTTACCATTTTCTTCAAATACTCTAACTATAGCTTTATGCCAAGATTTTACTTCAAATTCCCTTACAAGAGCCTCCAGTGAAGATTTTTCATATAATTCCCTCTCTGTAGCAATAAACTCTGATTTTTTAAAAATTCTCTTGCTACAACCTTCAACCATTATTTTCTTTAAATACCATTTCTATTGCCTTAAACCATGAGTTTCCATATAATTCTACATCATTTATTTTATTTAAATTCTTTAACTTTAGCCCTAAACCATCATTTTTCCTAAAAGTCCTTTACTATTGCCTTCAGCCACGATTTTTATTCAAATTTCCTGCCTATATCCTTGCACTTGAATTTCTTCTAATTCTCTTACAATAGCCTTTAGTCAGTTCTTTGTGAAAAGTGCATTACTCTAGCCTTCAACCATTTTTTCCTTCAAATTCACTTACTATAGCCTTTTTCCATGATTTTTTTTGAAATTCTCTTATAATAGCCTTCAACAATAGTTTTCATAAATTCCAATTACTATAGCCTTCAGCCATGATTTTTCCTCAAAATCCCATACTATAGCCTTCAGTTTTGATATTTTTGAAAATTCTCTTACTATCCCTTCAGCTTGGATTTTCCCCTAAATACACTTACTAAAACCTTCAGGCAAGTTTTTTTCTTTAAAATGCCTTACGGTAGCCTTAAACCATAATTTCTCTTAAAATATCCTTGCAATAGCATGCAACCTTGAGTTTTTTTCAAATTCCCTCAAAATAGCCTTGAGCCAAAAAATTTCTTCAAATTCTCAGACAATAGAAATTAGACATAACTTTTATCAAAATTCCCTTACAATAGCCTTCAACTATGATTGCTATTCAAATTCCTTTCTATAGCCTTTGGCCATGATTTTTGTTTAAACTCCTGTACTTAGCACCTATAAACCATTGTTTTTTCTTTTCATTCTCTAACTAAAGCCTTCAACCACGGTTTTTTACTTCAAATAAACACAATTGCCTTCAATAATAATTTTTCTCTAAATTCCATAACTATTACCGTAAACCATGATTTTGCTTAAACTTCCCTTACAATAGCATTAAACCATGATTTTTCTTAAAATTCCCTTCTAATATTGCCTTCAGCCATGATTTTTCTTCAACTTCCCTTACTATAGCCTCATGCCACAAATTTCTCCAAATTATCTTACTGTATCCTTGAGTCATAGTTTTGGTCAAAAGTCCTTTATTGTAGCCTTCAACCATTATTTTTTCGTCAAATTCTCTTAGAATATCCTTTTTTTCATGATTTTTGAAAAATTTTCCTTAATATAGCCTTGAACCATAGTTTTCTTCAAATTATATTATTATAGTTTTCAATAATGATTTTTCTTTAAATTGCCTTATTATAGCATTCAGTTTTGATATTTCCTAAAATTTCCAGACAATACTCTTCAGCTCTCATTTTTCTTAAAATTCTCATACTACAAGCATCAGCCAAGTTTTTTATTTATATTCCCTTACTATAGCCTTAAACCATGATTTGTCTTCAAAGTTCGTTCCGAAAGCGTTCTATAATTAGTTTTCTACAAATACCCTTACTATTGCCTTGTGCCACGAATTTCTTCAAATTCTATTACAATAACATTCAGTAATTTTTTATTCAAAATTCCTTAATTGTAGCCTTTAACCATGATTTGACTTCAAATTCCTTACTGTAGGCTTTAGCCATGATTTTTGTTAAAATTCAATTACAATAGCCTTGAACCACCATTTTCTGGAAATTCTCTTACTATAGCTTTATGCCATGATTTTACTTCAAATTCCTTTACAAAAACCGCCAGTTAAGATTTTTCATATAATTCCCTCTCTGTAGCATTCAGCTCTGATTTTTTAAAAATTCTCTTACTACAACCTTCAACCATTATTTTCTTTAAAAATCATTTCTATAGCCTTAAGCCACGAGTTTCCATATAATTATATACCATTTATTTTATTTAAATTCTATAACTTTTGCCTTAAACCATCATTTTTCCTAAAAGTCCTTTACTAATGCCTTCAGCCATGATTTTTCTTCAAATTTCCTGACTATATCCTTGCACATGAATTTCTTCAAATTCTCTTTCAATAGCCTTTAGTCATTTTTTTGTGAAAAGTGCATTACTCTAGCCTTCAACCATTTTTTCCTTCAAATTCACATATTATAGCCTTTTTCTATGATTTTCTTTGAAATTCTCTTATAATAGCCTTCAACCATAGTTTTCATAAATTCCAATTAGTATAGCCTTTAGCCATGATTTTTCCTCAAAATCCCATACTATAGCCTTCAGTTTTGATATTTCTTAAAATTCTCTTACTATCCCTTCAGCTTGGATTTTTTCCCCTAAATACGCTTACTAAAACCTTCATGCAAGTTTTTTTTTTCTTTAAAATCCCTTTACGATAGCCTTAAACCATAATTTCTCTTAAAATATCCTTGCAATAGCATGCAACCTTGAGTTTTTTTTCAAATTCCCTCAATATAGCCATGAGCCAAAAATTTCTTCAAATTCTCAGACAATAGAAATTAGACATAAATTTTATCAAAATTCCCTTACTATAGCATTTGACTATGATTGCTATTCAAATTCCTTTCTATATCCTTTGGCCATGATTTTGGTTTAAACTCCTGTACTTAGAGCCTATAAACCATTGTTTTCTTTATATTCTCTAACTAAGGCCTTCAACCACGGTTTTACTTCAAATAAACACAATTGCCTTTAATAATAATTTTTCTCCAAATTCCATTACTATTGCCGTAAACCATTATTTTTCTTAAAATTCCCTTACAATAGCATTAAACCATGATTTTTCTTAAAATTCCTTTCTTATATTGCCTTCAGCCATGATTTTTCTTCAAATTCTCTTACTATAGCCTCGTCCCACAAATTTCTCCAAATTATCTTACTGTATCCCAGAGTCATAGTTTTGGTCAAAAGTCCCTTATTGTAGCCTTCAACCATTATTTTTCTTCAAATTCTCTTAGTATATCCTTTTTTCATGTTTTTTGCAATAATTTCCTTAATATAGCCTTGAACCATAGTTTTCTTCAAATTATAGTTTTCAATAATGATTTTTCTTTAAATTGCCTTACTATAGCATTCAGTTTTGATATTTACTAAAATTTCCTGACAATACTCTTCAGCTCTCATTTTTCTTAAAATTCTCATACTACAAGCATCAGCCAAGTTTTTTATTTATAATCCCTTACTATAGCCTTAAACCATGATTTGTCTTCAAAGTTCCTTCCGAAAGCGTTCTATCATTATTTTTCTACAAATACTCTTACGATAGCCTTTTGCCACGAATTTCTTCAAATTCTCTTACTATAACCTTCAATAATTTTTTTTTGAAAATTCCTTAATTGGTGCCTTTAACCATGATTTTTCTTCAAATTCCTTACTGTAGGCTTTAACCATTATTTTTGTTAAAATTCCATTACTGTAGCCTTGATTTACCATTTTCTTCAAATACTCTAACTATAGCTTTATGCCAAGATTTTACTTCAAATTCCCTTACAAGAGCCTCCAGTGAAGATTTTTCATATAATTCCCTCTCTGTAGCAATAAACTCTGATTTTTTAAAAATTCTCTTGCTACAACCTTCAACCATTATTTTCTTTAAATACCATTTCTATTGCCTTAAACCATGAGTTTCCATATAATTCTACATCATTTATTTTATTTAAATTCTTTAACTTTAGCCCTAAACCATCATTTTTCCTAAAAGTCCTTTACTATTGCCTTCAGCCACGATTTTTATTCAAATTTCCTGCCTATATCCTTGCACTTGAATTTCTTCTAATTCTCTTACAATAGCCTTTAGTCAGTTCTTTGTGAAAAGTGCATTACTCTAGCCTTCAACCATTTTTTCCTTCAAATTCACTTACTATAGCCTTTTTCCATGATTTTTTTTGAAATTCTCTTATAATAGCCTTCAACAATAGTTTTCATAAATTCCAATTACTATAGCCTTCAGCCATGATTTTTCCTCAAAATCCCATACTATAGCCTTCAGTTTTGATATTTTTGAAAATTCTCTTACTATCCCTTCAGCTTGGATTTTCCCCTAAATACACTTACTAAAACCTTCAGGCAAGTTTTTTTTTTAAAAAATGCCTTTACGGTAGCCTTAAACCATAATTTCTCTTAAAATATCCTTGCAATAGCATGCAACCTTGAGTTTTTTTTCAAATTCCCTCAAAATAGCCTTGAGCCAAAAATTTCTTCAAATTCTCAGACAATAGAAATTAGACATAAATTTTATCAAAAGTCCCTTACTATAGCCTTTGACTATGATTGCTATTCAAATTCCTTTCTACAGACTTTGGCCATGATTTTTGTTAAAACTCCTGTACTTAGCACCTATAAACCATTGTTTTCTTTACATTCTCTAACTAAAGCCTTCAACCACGGTTTTACTTCAAATCGCTTACAATTGCCTTCAATAATAATTTTTCTCTAAATTCCATAACTATTACCGTAAACCATGATTTTGCTTAAACTTCCCTTACAATAGCATTAAACCATGAGTTTTCTTAAAATTCCCTTCTAATATTGCCTTCAGCCATGATTTTTCTTCAACTTCCCTTACTATAGCCTCATGCCACAAATTTCTCCAAATTATCTTACTGTATCCTTGAGTCATAGTTTTGGTCAAAAGTCCTTTATTGTAGCCTTCAACCATTATTTTTCGTCAAATTCTCTTAGTATATCCTTTTTTCATGATTTTTGAAAAATTTTCCTTAATATAGCCTTGAACCATAGTTTTCTTCAAATTATATTATTATAGTTTTCAATAATGATTTTTCTTTAAATTGCCTTATTATAGCATTCAGTTTTGATATTTCCTAAAATTTCCAGACAATACTCTTCAGCTCTCATTTTTCTTAAAATTCTCATACTACAAGCATCAGCCAAGTTTTTTATTTATAATCCCTTACTATAGCCTTAAACCATGATTTGTCCTCAAAGTTCGTTCCGAAAGCGTTCTATAATTAGTTTTCTACAAATACCCTTACTATTGCCTTGTGCCCACGAATTTCTTCAAATTCTATTACAATAACATTCAGTAATTTTTTTATTCAAAATTCCTTAATTGTAGCCTTTAACCATGATTTGACTTCAAATTCCTTACTGTAGGCTTTAGCCATGATTTTTGTTAAAATTCAATTACAATAGCCTTGAACCACCATTTTCTGGAAATTCTCTTACTATAGCTTTATGCCATGATTTTACTTCAAATTCCTTTACAAAACCGCCAGTTAAGATTTTTCATATAATTCCCCTCTCTGTAGCATTCAGCTCTGATTTTTTTAAAAATTCTCTTACTACAACCTTCAACCATTATTTTCTTTAAATACCATTTCTATAGCCTTAAACCACGAGTTTCCATATAATTATATACCATTTATTTTATTTAAATTCTATAACTTTTGCCTTAAACCATCATTTTTTCCTAAAAGTCCTTTACTAATGCCTTCAGCCATGATTTTTCTTCAAATTTCCTGACTATATCCTTGCACATGAATTTCTTCAAATTCTCTTTCAATAGACTTTAGTCATTTTTTTGTGAAAAGTGCATTACTCTAGCCTTCAACCATTTTTCCCTTGAAATTCACTTACTATAGCCTTTTTCCATGATTTTTTTTGAAATTCTCTTATAATAGCCTTCAACAATAGTTTTCATAAATTCCAATTACTATAGCCTTCAGCCATGATTTTTCCTCAAAATCCCATACTATAGCCTTCAGTTTTGATATTTTTGAAAATTCTCTTACTATCCCTTCAGCTTGGATTTTCCCCTAAATACACTTACTAAAACCTTCAGGCAAGTTTTTTTCTTTAAAATGCCTTACGGTAGCCTTAAACCATAATTTCTCTTAAAATATCCTTGCAATAGCATGCAACCTTGAGTTTTTTTCAAATTCCCTCAAAATAGCCTTGAGCCAAAAATTTCTTCAAATTCTCAGACAATAGAAATTAGACATAAATTTTATCAAAAGTCCCTTACTATAGCCTTTGACTATGATTGCTATTCAAATTCCTTTCTACAGACTTTGGCCATGATTTTTGTTAAAACTCCTGTACTTAGCACCTATAAACCATTGTTTTTCTTTACATTCTCTAACTAAAGCCTTCAACCACGGTTTTACTTCAAATCGCTTACAATTGCCTTCAATAATAATTTTTCTCTAAATTCCATAACTATTACCGTAAACCATGATTTTGCTTAAACTTCCCTTACAATAGCATTAAACCATGATTTTTCTTAAAATTCCCTTCTAATATTGCCTTCAGCCATGATTTTTTTTCTTCAACTTCCCTTACTATAGCCTCATGCCACAAATTTCTCCAAATTATCTTACTGTATCCTTGAGTCATAGTTTTGGTCAAAAGTCCTTTATTGTAGCCTTCAACCATTATTTTTTCGTCAAATTCTCTTAGTATATCCTTTTTTTCATGATTTTTGAAAAATTTTCCTTAATATAGCCTTGAACCATAGTTTTCTTCAAATTATATTATTATAGTTTTCAATAATGATTTTTCTTTAAATTGCCTTATTATAGCATTCAGTTTTGATATTTCCTAAAATTTCCAGACAATACTCTTCAGCTCTCATTTTTCTTAAAATTCTCATACTACAAGCATCAGCCAAGTTTTTTATTTATAATCCCTTACTATAGCCTTAAACCATGATTTGTCCTCAAAGTTCGTTCCGAAAGCGTTCTATAATTAGTTTTCTACAAATACCCTTACTATTGCCTTGTGCCACGAATTTCTTCAAATTCTATTACAATAACATTCAGTAATTTTTTATTCAAAATTCCTTAATTGTAGCCTTTAACCATGATTTGACTTCAAATTCCTTACTGTAGGCTTTAGCCATGATTTTTGTTAAAATTCAATTACAATAGCCTTGAACCACCATTTTCTGGAAATTCTCTTACTATAGCTTTATGCCATGATTTTACTTCAAATTCCTTTACAAAAACCGCCAGTTAAGATTTTTCATATAATTCCCTCTCTGTAGCATTCAGCTCTGATTTTTTTAAAAATTCTCTTACTACAACCTTCAACCATTATTTTCTTTAAAAATCATTTCTATAGCCTTAAGCCACGAGTTTCCATATAATTATATACCATTTATTTTATTTAAATTCTATAACTTTTGCCTTAAACCATCATTTTTCCTAAAAGTCCTTTACTAATGCCTTCAGCCATGATTTTTCTTCAAATTTCCTGACTATATCCTTGCACATGAATTTCTTCAAATTCTCTTTCAATAGCCTTTAGTCATTTTTTTTTTGTGAAAAGTGCATTACTCTAGCCTTCAACCATTTTTCCTTCAAATTCACATATTATAGCCTTTTTTTTTTCTATGATTTTCTTTGAAATTCTCTTATAATAGCCTTCAACCATAGTTTTCATAAATTCCAATTAGTATAGCCTTTAGCCATGATTTTTCCTCAAAATCCCATACTATAGCCTTCAGTTTTGATATTTCTTAAAATTCTCTTACTATCCCTTCAGCTTGGATTTTCCCCTAAACGCTTTTTTACTAAAACCTTCAGGCAAGTTTTTTTTTTTCTTTAAAATCCCTTACGATAGCCTTAAACCATAATTTCTCTTAAAATATCCTTGCAATAGCATGCAACCTTGAGTTTTTTTTTCAAATTCCCTCAATATAGCCATGAGCCAAAAATTTCTTCAAATTCTCAGACAATAGAAATTAGACATAAATTTTATCAAAATTCCCTTACTATAGCATTTGACTATGATTGCTATTCAAATTCCTTTCTATATCCTTTGGCCATGATTTTGGTTTAAACTCCTGTACTTAGAGCCTATAAACCATTGTTTTCTTTATATTCTCTAACTAAGGCCTTCAACCACGGTTTTACTTCAAATCGCTTACTATTGCCTTTAATAATAATTTTTCTCCAAATTCCATTACTATTGCCGTAAACCATTATTTTTCTTAAAATTCCCTTACAATAGCATTAAACCATGATTTTTCTTAAAATTCCTTTCTTATATTGCCTTCAGCCATGATTTTTCTTCAAATTCTCTTACTATAGCCTCGTCCCACAAATTTCTCCAAATTATCTTACTGTATCCCAGAGTCATAGTTTTGGTCAAAAGTCCCTTATTGTAGCCTTCAACCATTATTTTTTTCTTCAAATTCTCTTAGTATATCCTTTTTTCATGTTTTTTTGCAATAATTTCCTTAATATAGCCTTGAACCATAGTTTTCTTCAAATTATAGTTTTCAATAATGATTTTTCTTTAAATTGCCTTACTATAGCATTCAGTTTTGATATTTACTAAAATTTCCTGACAATACTCTTCAGCTCTCATTTTTCTTAAAATTCTCATACTACAAGCATCAGCCAAGTTTTTTATTTATAATCCCTTACTATAGCCTTAAACCATGATTTGTCTTCAAAGTTCCTTCCGAAAGCGTTCTATCATTATTTTTCTACAAATACCCTTACTATAGCCTTTTGCCACGAATTTCTTCAGATTCTCTTACTATAACCTTCAGTAATTTTTTTTTGAAAATTCCTTAATTGGTGCCTTTAACCATGATTTTTCTTCAAATTCCTTAGTATAGGCTTTAGCCATTATTTTTGTTAAAATTCCATTACTATAGCCTTGATTTACCATTTTCTTCAAATACTCTAACTATAGCTTTATGCCAAGATTTTACTTCAAATTCCCTTACAAAAGCCTCCAGTGAAGATTTTTCATATAATTCCCTCTCTGTAGCAATCAACTCTGATTTTTTAAAAATTCTCTTGCTACAACCTTCAACCATTATTTTCTTTAAATACCATTTCTATTGCCTTAAACCATGAGTTTCCATATAATTCTACATCATTTATTTTATTTAAATTCTTTAACTTTAGCCCTAAACCATCATTTTTCCTAAAAGTCCTTTACTATTGCCTTCAGCCATGATTTTTATTCAAATTTCCTGCCTATATCCTTGCACTTGAATTTCTTCAAATTCTCTTACAATAGCCTTTAGTCAGTTCTTTGTGAAAAGTGCATTACTCTAGCCTTCAACCATTTTTTCCTTCAAATTCACTTACTATAGCCTTTTTCCATGATTTTTTTTGAAATTCTCTTATAATAGCCTTCAACAATAGTTTTCATAAATTCCAATTACTATAGCCTTCAGCCATGATTTTTCCTCAAAATCCCATACTATAACCTTCAGTTTTGATATTTTTGAAAATTCTCTTACTATCCCTTCAGCTTGGATTTTCCCCTAAATACACTTACTAAAACCTTCAGGCAAGTTTTTTTCTTTAAAATGCCTTACGGTAGCCTTAAACCATAATTTCTCTTAAAATATCCTTGCAATAGCATGCAACCTTGAGTTTTTTTCAAATTCCCTCAAAATAGCCTTGAGCCAAAAATTTCTTCAAATTCTCAGACAATAGAAATTAGACATAAATTTTATCAAAATTCCCTTACTATAGCCTTTGACTATGATTGCTATTCAAATTCCTTTCTATAGCCTTTGGCCATGATTTTGGTTTAAACTCCTGTACTTAGAGCCTATAAACCATTGTTTTCTTTATATTCTCTAACTAAGGCCTTCACCCACGGTTTTACTTCAAATCGCTTACTATTGCCTTTAATAATAATTTTTCTCCAAATTCCTTACTATTGCCGTAAACCATTATTTTTCTTTAAATTCCCTTACAATAGCATTAAAGCATGATTTTTCTTAAAATTCCCTTCTTATATTGCCTTCAGCCATGATTTTCCTTCAAATTCTCTTACTTTAGCCTCGTGCCACAAATTTCTCCATATTATCTTATTGTATCCTGGAATCATAGTTTTGGTCAAAAGTCCCTTATTGTAGCCTTCAACCATTATTTTTCTTCAAATTCTTTTAGTATATCCTTTTTTCATGATTTTTGAAAAAATTTCCTTAATATAATAGCCTTGAAGTATAGTTTTCTTCAAATTATATTATTATAGATTTCAATAATGATTTTTCTTTAAATTGCCTCACTATAGCATTCAGTTTTGATATTTCCTAAAATTTCCTGACAATACTCTTCAGCTCTCATTTTTCTTAAAATTCTCATACTACAAGCATCAGCCAAGTTTTTTATTTATAATCCCTTACTATAGCCTTAAACCATGATTTGTCTTCAAAGTTCCTTCTGAAAGCATTCTATCATTATTTTTCTACAAATACCCTTACTATAGCCTTGTGCCACGAATTTCTTCAAATTCTCTTACTATAACCTTCAGTAATTTTTTTTTTTAAATTCCTTAATTGTAGCCTTTAACCATGATTTGTCTTCAAATTCCTTACTGTACGCTTTAGCCATTATTTATGTTAAATTTCCATTACTATAGCCTTGATTCACCATTTTCTTGAAATACTCTAAATATAGCTTTATGCCAAGATTTTACTTCAAATTCCCTTACAAAAGCCTCCAGTTAAGATTTTTCATATAATTCCCTCTCAGTAGCAATCAGCTCTGATTTTTTAAAAATTCTCTTACTATAACCTTCAACCATTATTTTCTTTTAATACCATTTCTATTGCCTTAAACCATGAGTTTCCATATAATTCTACATCATTTATTTTATTTAAATTCTTTAACTTTTGCCCTAAACCATCATTTTTCCTAAAAGTCCTTTACTATTTCCTTCAGCCATGATTTTTATTCAAATTTCCTGCCTATATCCTTGCACTTGAATTTCTTCAAATTCTCTTACAATAGCCTTTAGTCAGTTCTTTGTGAAAAGTGCATTACTCTAGCCTTCAACCATTTTTTCCTTCAAATTCACTTACTATAGCCTTTTTCCATGATTTTTTTTGAAATTCTCTTATAATAGCCTTCAACAATAGTTTTCATAAATTCCAATTACTATAGCCTTCAGCCATGATTTTTCCTCAAAATCCCATACTATAGCCTTCAGTTTTGATATTTTTGAAAATTCTCTTACTATCCCTTCAGCTTGGATTTTCCCCTAAATACACTTACTAAAACCTTCAGGCAAGTTTTTTTCTTTAAAATGCCTTACGGTAGCCTTAAACCATAATTTCTCTTAAAATATCCTTGCAATAGCATGCAACCTTGAGTTTTTTTCAAATTCCCTCAATATAGCCTTGAGCCAAAAATTTCTTCAAATTCTCAGACAATAGAAATTAGACATAAATTTTATCAAAATTCCCTTACTATAGCCTTCAACTATGATTGCTATTCAAATTCCTTTATATAGCCTTTGGCCATGATTTTTGTTAAAACTCCTGTAATTAGAGCCTATAAACCAATGTTTTGTTTACATTCTCTAACTAAAGCCTTCAACCACGGTTTTACTTCAAATCGCTTACTATTGCCTTCAATAATAATTTTTCTCTAAATTCCATTACTATTGCCGTAAACCATGATGTTTCTTAAAATTCCCTTACAATAGCATTAAACCATGATTTTTCTTAAAATTCCCATCTTAAATTGCCTTCAGCCAAGATTTTTCTTCAAATTCCCTTACTATAGCCTCGTGCCACAAATTTCTCCAAATTATCTTACTGCATCCTTGAGTCATAGTTTTGGTCAAGCATCCCTTATTGTAGCCTTCAACCATTATTTTTTTTCAAATTCTCTTAGTATATCCTTTTTTCATGATTTTTGAATAATTTCCTTTATATAGCCTTGAACCATAGTTTTCTTCAAATTATATTATTATTGTTTTCAATAATGATTTTTCTTTAAATTGCCTTACTATAGCATTCAGTTTTGATATTTCCAAAAATTTCCTGACAATACCCTTCTGCTCTCATTTTTCTTAAAATTCTCATACTACAAGCATCAGCCAAGTTTTTTATTTATAATCCCTTACTATAGCCTTAAACCATGATTTCTCTTCAAAGTTCCTTCCGAAAGCGTTCTATCATTATTTTTCTACTAATACCCTTACTATAGCCTTGTGCCACGAATTTCTTCAAATTCTCTTACTATAACCTTCAGTAATTTTTTTTTTTAAATTCCTTAATTGTAGCCTTTAACCATGATTTGTCTTCAAATTCCTTACTGTACGCTTTAGCCATTATTTATGTTAAATTTCCATTACTATAGCCTTGATTCACCATTTTCTTGAAATACTCTAAATATAGCTTTATGCCAAGATTTTACTTCAAATTCCCTTACAAAAGCCTCCAGTTAAGATTTTTCATATAATTCCCTCTCAGTAGCAATCAGCTCTGATTTTTTAAAAATTCTCTTACTATAACCTTCAACCATTATTTTCTTTTAATACCATTTCTATTGCCTTAAACCATGAGTTTCCATATAATTCTACATCATTTATTTTATTTAAATTCTTTAACTTTTGCCCTAAACCATCATTTTTCCTAAAAGTCCTTTACTATTTCCTTCAGCCATGATTTTTATTCAAATTTCCTGCCTATATCCTTGCACTTGAATTTCTTCAAATTCTCTTACAATAGCCTTTAGTCAGTTCTTTGTGAAAAGTGCATTACTCTAGCCTTCAACCATTTTTTCCTTCAAATTCACTTACTATAGCCTTTTTCCATGATTTTTTTTGAAATTCTCTTATAATAGCCTTCAACAATAGTTTTCATAAATTCCAATTACTATAGCCTTCAGCCATGATTTTTCCTCAAAATCCCATACTATAGCCTTCAGTTTTGATATTTTTGAAAATTCTCTTACTATCCCTTCAGCTTGGATTTTCCCCTAAATACACTTACTAAAACCTTCAGGCAAGTTTTTTTCTTTAAAATGCCTTACGGTAGCCTTAAACCATAATTTCTCTTAAAATATCCTTGCAATAGCATGCAACCTTGAGTTTTTTTCAAATTCCCTCAATATAGCCTTGAGCCAAAAATTTCTTCAAATTCTCAGACAATAGAAATTAGACATAAATTTTATCAAAATTCCCTTACTATAGCCTTCAACTATGATTGCTATTCAAATTCCTTTATATAGCCTTTGGCCATGATTTTTGTTAAAACTCCTGTAATTAGAGCCTATAAACCAATGTTTTCTTTACATTCTCTAACTAAAGCCTTCAACCACGGTTTTACTTCAAATCGCTTACTATTGCCTTCAATAATAATTTTTCTCTAAATTCCATTACTATTGCCGTAAACCATGATGTTTCTTAAAATTCCCTTACAATAGCATTAAACCATGATTTTTCTTAAAATTCCCATCTTAAATTGCCTTCAGCCAAGATTTTTCTTCAAATTCCCTTACTATAGCCTCGTGCCACAAATTTCTCCAAATTATCTTACTGCATCCTTGAGTCATAGTTTTGGTCAAGCATCCCTTATTGTAGCCTTCAACCATTATTTTTTTCAAATTCTCTTAGTATATCTTTTTTTTTCATGATTTTTGAATAATTTCCTTTATATAGCCTTGAACCATAGTTTTCTTCAAATTATATTATTATTGTTTTCAATAATGATTTTTCTTTAAATTGCCTTACTATAGCATTCAGTTTTGATATTTCCAAAAATTTCCTGACAATACCCTTCTGCTCTCATTTTTCTTAAAATTCTCATACTACAAGCATCAGCCAAGTTTTTTATTTATAATCCCTTACTATAGCCTTAAACCATGATTTCTCTTCAAAGTTCCTTCCGAAAGCGTTCTATCATTATTTTTCTACAAATACCCTTACTATAGCCTTTTGCCACGAATATCTTCAAATTCTCTTACAATAACCTTCAGTAATTTTTTTTTTCAAAATTCCTTAATTGTAGCCTTTAACCATGATTTTTCTTCAAATTCCTTACTGTAGGCTTTAGCCATTATTTTTGTTAAAACTCCATTACTATAGCCTTGATTCACCATTTTCTTCAAATACTCTTACTATAGCTTTATACCAAGATTTTACTTCAAATTCCCTTACAAAAGCCTCCAGTTAAGATTTTTCATATAATTCCCTCTCTGTAGCAATCAGCTCTGATTTTTTAAAAATTCTCTTACTACAACCTTCAACCATTATTTTCTTTAAATACCATTTCTATAGCCTTAAACCATGAGTTTCCATATAATTCTATATCATTTATTTTATTTAAATTCTATAACTTTTGCCTTAAACCATCATTTTTCCTAAAAGTCCTTTACTATTGCCTTCAGCCATGATTTTTCTTCAAATTTCCTAACTATAGCCTTGCACATGAATTTCTTCAAATTCTCTTACAATAGCCTTTAGTCAGTTTTTTGTGAAAAGTGCATTACTCTAGCGTTCAACCATTTTTTCCTTCAAATTCACTTATTATAGCCTTTTTCCATGATTTTCTTTGAAATTATCTTACAATAGCCTTCAACCATAGTTTTCATAAATGCCAATTACTATAGCCTTCAGCCATGATTTTTCCTCAAAATCCCATACTATAGCCTTCAGTTTTGATATTTCTTAAAATTCTCTTACTATCCCTTCAGCTTGGATTTTCCCCTAAATACGCTAACTAAAACATTCAGGCAAGTTTTTTTCTTTAAAATCCCTTACGATAGCCTTAAACCATAATTTCTCTTAAAATATCCTTGCAATAGCATTTAACCTTGAGTTTTTTTTGAATTCCCTCAATATTTCCTTGAGCCAAAAATTTCTTCAAATACTCAGACAATAGAAATTAGACATAAATTTTACCAAAATTCCCTTACTATAGCCTTTGACTTTGATTGCTATTCAAATTCCATTCTATAGCCTTTGGCCATGATTTTTGTTTAAACTCCTGTACTTAGCGCCTATAATCCATTGTTTTCTTTACATTCTCTAACTAAAGCCTTCAACCACGGTTTTACTTCAAATCGCTTACTATTGCCTTCAATAATAATTTTTCTCTAAATTCCATTACTATTGCCGTAAACCATGATTTTTCTTAAACTTCCCTTACAATAGCCTCATGCCACAAATTTCTCCAAATTATCTTACTGTATCCTTGAGTCATTGTTTTGGTCAAAAGTCCTTTATTGTAGCCTTCAACCATTATTTTTCGTCAAATTCTCTTAGTATATCCTTTTTTCATGATTTTTGAAAAATTTTTCTTAATATTGCCTTGAACCATAGTTTTCTTCAAATTATATTATTATAGTTTTCAATAATGATTTTTCTTTAAATTGCCTTATTATAGCATTCTGTTTTGATATTTCCTAAAATTTCCAGACAATACTCTTCAGCTCTCATTTTTCTTAAAATTCTCATACTACAAGCATCAGCCAAGTTTTTTATTTATAATCCCTTACTATAGCCTTAAACCATGATTTGTCTTCAAAGTTCCTTCCGAAAGCGTTCTATCATTATTTTTCTACAAATACCCTTACTATAGCCTTGTGCCACGAATTTCTTCAAATTCTCTTACTATAACCTTCAGTAATTTTTTTTTCAAAATTCCTTAATTGTAGCTTTTAACTATGATTTGTCTTCAAATTCCTTACTGTAGGCTTTAGCCATTATTTTTGTATAGCCTTGATTCACCATTTTCTTCAAATACTCTTACTATAGCTTTATACCAAGATTTTACTTCAAATTCCCTTACAAAAGCCTCCAGTTAAGATTTTTCTTATAATTCCCTCTCTGTAGCACTCAGCTCTGATTTTTTAAAAATTCTCTTACTACAACCTTCAACCATTATTTTCTTTAAATATCATTTCTATAGCCTTTAACCGTGAGTTTCCATATAATTCTATACCATTTATTTTATTTAAATTCTATAACTTTTGCCTTAAACCATCATTTTTCCTAAAAGTCCTTTACTAATGCCTTCAGCCATGATTTTTCTTCAAATTTCCTAACTATAGCCTTGCACATGAATTTCTTCAAATTCTCTTACAATAACCTTTAGTCATTTTTTTGTGAAAAGAGCATTACTCTAGCCTTCAACCATTTTTTCCTTCAACTTCACTTACTATAGCCTTTTACCATGATTTTCATTGAAATTCTCTTAGCCTTCAAACATAGTTTTCATAAATTCCAATTACTATAGCCTTCAGCCATGATTTTTCCTCAAAGTCCAATACTATAGCCTTCAGTTTTGATATTTCTTAAAATTCTCTTACTATCCCTTCAGCTTGGATTTTCCCCTAAATACGCTTACTAAAACCTTCAGGCAAGTCTTTTTCTTTAAAATCCCTTACGATAGCCTTAAACCATAATTTCTCTTAAAATATCCTTGCAATAGCATTTAACCTTGAGTTTTTTTTGAATTCCCTCAATATAGCCTTGAACCAAAAATTTCTTCAAATACTCAGACAATAGAAATTAGACATAAATTTTATCAAAATTCCCTTACTATAGCCTTTGACTTTGATAGCTATTAAAATTCCTTTCTATAGCCTTTGGCCATGATTTTTGTTTAAACTCCTGTACTTAGCGCCTATAAACCATTGTTTTCTTTACATTCTCTAACTAAAGCCTTCAACCACGGTTTTACTTGAAATCGCTCACTATTGCCTTCAATAATAATTTTTCTCTAAATTCCATTACTATTGCCGTAAACCATGATTTTTCTTAAACTTCCCTTACAATAGCCTCATGCCACAAATTTCTCCAAATTATCTTACTGTATCCTTGAGTCAAAGTTTTGGTCAAAAGTCCTTTATTGTAGCCTTCAACCTTTATTTTTCGTCAAATTCTCTTAGTATATCTTTTTTTCATGATTTTTGAAAAATTTTCCTTTAAATAGCCTTGAACCAAAGTTTTCTTCAAATTATATTATTATTGTTTTCAATAATGATTTTTCTTTAAATTGCCTTATTTTAGCATTCAGTTTTGATATATCCTAAAATTTCCAGACTATACTCTTCAGCTCTCATTTTTCTTAAAATTCTCATACTACAAGCATCAGCCAAGTTTTTTATTTATAATCCCTTACTATAGCCTTAAACCATGATTTGTCTTCAAAGTTTCTTCCGAAAGCGTTCTATCATTATTTTTCTACAAATACCCTTACTATAGCCTTGTGCCACGAATTTATTCAAATTCTCTTACTATAACCTTGAGTAATTTTTTTTTCAAAATTCCTTAATTGTAGCCTTTAACCATGATTTGTCTTCAAATTCCTTACAGTAGGCTTTAGCCATTATTTTTGTTAAATTTCGTTTACTATAGCCTTGATTCACCATTTTCTTCAAATACTCTTACTATAGCTTTATGCCAAGATTTTACTAAAAATTCCCTTACAAAAGCCTCCAGTTTAGATTTTTCATATAATTCCCTCTCTGTAGCAATCAGGTCTAATTTTTTAAAAATTCTCTTACTACAACCTTCAACCATTATTTTCTTTAAATACCATTTCAATGGCCTTAAACCATGAGTTTCCATATAACTCTATACCATTTATTTTATTTAAATTCTATAACTTTTGCCTTAAACCATCATTTTTCCTAAAAGTCCTTTACTAATGCCTTCAGCCATGATTTTTCTTCAAATTTCCAAACTATAGCCTTGCACATGAATTTCTTCAAATTCTCTTACAATAGCCTTTAGTCATTTTTTTGTGAAAAGAGCATTACTCTAGCCTTCAACCATTTTTTCCTTCAAATTCACTTACTATAGTCTTTTACCATGATTTTCATTGAAATTCTCTTATAATGGCCTTCAACCATAGTTTTCATAAATTCCAATTACTATAGCCTTCAGCCATGATTTTTCCTCAAAATCCAATACTATAGCCTTCAGTTTTGATATTTCTTAAAATTCTCTTACTATCCCTTCAGCTTGGATTTTCCCCTAAATACGCTTACTAAAACCTTCAGGCAAGTTTTTTTCTTTAAAATCCCTTACGATAGCCTTAAACCATAATTTCTCTTAAAATATCCTTGCAATAGCATGCAACCTTGATTTTTTTTCAAATTTCCTCAATATAGCCTTGAGCCAAAAATTTCTTCAAATTCTCAGACAATAGAAATTAGACATAAATTTTATGAAAATTCCCTTACTATATCCTTCAACTATGATTGCTATTCAAATTCCTTTCTAAAGCCATTGGCCATGATTTTTCTTAAAACTCCTGTGCTTAGAGCCTATAAACCATTGTTTTCTTTACATTCTCTAACTAAAGCCTTCAACCACGGTTTTACTTCAAATCGCTTACTATTGCCTTCAATAATAATTTTTCTCTAAATTCCTTTTCTATTGCCCAATACCATGATTTTTCTTAAAATTCCCTTACAATAGCATTAAACCATGATTTTTCTTAAAATTCCCTTCTTATATTGCCTTCAGCCATAATTTTTCTTCAAATTCCGTTACTATAGCCTCGTGCCACAAATTTCTCCAAATTATCTTACTGTATCCTTGAGTCATAGTTTTGGTCAAAAGTCCCTTATTGTAGCCTTCAACCATTATTTTTCTTCAAATTCTCTTAGTATATCCTTTTTTCATGATTTTTGAAATAATTTTTTTTATATAGCCTTGAACCATAGTTTTCTTCAAATTATATTATTATAGTTTTCAATTATGATTTTTCTTTAAATTGCCTTACTTTAGCATTCAGTTTTCATATTTCCTAAAATTTCCTGACAATACTCTTCAGCTCTCATTTTTCTTAAAATTCTCATACTACAAGCATCAGCCAAGTTTTTTATTTATAATCCCTTACTATAGCCTTAAACCATGATTTGTCTTCAAAGTTCCTTCTGAAAGCGTTCTATAATTATTTTTCTACAAATACCCTTACTATAGCCTTGTGCCACAAATTTCTTCAAATTCTCTTACTATAACCTTGAGTCATAGTTTTGGTCAAAAGTCCCTTATTGTAGCCTTCAACCATTATTTTTCTTCAAATTCTTTTAGTATATCCTTTTTTCATGATTTTAGAAAAAATTTCCTTAATATAGCCTTGAACCAAAGTTTTCTTCAAATTATATTATTATAGTTTTCAATAATGATTTTTCTTTAAATTGCCTTATTTTAGCATTCAGTTTTGATATATCCTAAAATTTCCAGACTATACTCTTCAGCTCTCATTTTTCTTAAAATTCTCATACTACAAGCATCAGCCAAGTTTTTTATTTATAATCCCTTACTATAGCCTTAAACCATGATTTGTCTTCAAAGTTCTTCCGAAAGCGTTCTATCATTATTTTTCTACAAATACCCTTACTATAGCCTTGTGCCACGAATTTATTCAAATTCTCTTACTATAACCTTGAGTAATTTTTTTTTCAAAATTCCTTAATTGTAGCCTTTAACCATGATTTGTCTTCAAATTCCTTACAGTAGGCTTTAGCCATTATTTTTGTTAAATTTTGTTTACTATAGCCTTGATTCACCATTTTTTCAAATACTCTTACTATAGCTTTATGCCAAGATTTTACTAAAAATTCCCTTACAAAAGCCTCCAGTTTAGATTTTTCATATAATTCCCTCTCTGTAGCAATCAGCTCTAATTTTTTAAAAATTCTCTTACTACAACCTTCAACCATTATTTTCTTTAAATACCATTTCAATGGCTTTAAACCATGAGTTTGCATATAATTCTATACCATTTATTTTATTTAAATTCTATAACTTTTGCCTTAAACCATCATTTTTCCTAAAAGTCCTTTACTAATGCCTTCAGCCATGATTTTTCTTCAAATTTCCTAACTATAGCCTTGCACATGAATTTCTTCAAATTCTCTTACAATAGCCTTTAGTCATTTTTTTGTGAAAAGAGCATTACTCTAGCCTTCAACCATTTTTTCCTTCAAATTCACTTACTATAGTCTTTTTCCATGATTTTCTTTGAAATTCTCTTATAATAGCCTTCAACCATAGTTTTCATAAATTCCAATTAGTATAGCCTTTAGCCATGATTTTTCCTCAAAATCCCATACTATAGCCTTCAGTTTTGATATTTCTTAAAATTCTCTTACTATCCCTTCAGCTTGGATTTTCCCCTAAATACGCTTACTAAAACCTTCAGGCAAGTTTTTTCTTTAAAATCCCTTTACGATAGCCTTAAACCATAATTTCTCTTAAAATATCCTTGCAATAGCATGCAACCTTGAGTTTTTTTCAAATTCCCTCAATATAGCCTTGAGCCAAAAATTTCTTCAAATTCTCAGACAATAGAAATTAGACATAAATTTTATCAAAATTCCCTTACTATAGCCTTTGACTATGATTGCTATTCTAATTCCTTTCTATAGCCTTTGGCCATGATTTTTGTTAAAACTCCTGTACTTAGAGCCTATAAACAATTATTTTCTTTACATTTTCTAACTAAAGCCTTCAACCACGGTTTTACTTCAAATCGCTTACTATTGCCTTCAATAATAATTTTTCTCTAAATTCCATTACTATTGCCGTAAACCATGATTTTTCTTTAAATTCCCTTACAATAGCATTAAACCATGATTTTTCTTAAAATTCCCTTCTTATATTGCCTTCAACAATGATTTTTCTTCAAATTCACTTACTATAGCCTCGTGCCATAAATTACTCCAAATTATCTTACTGTATCCCTGAGTCATAGTTTTGGTCAAAAGTCCCATATTGTAGCCTTCAACCATTATTTTTCTTCAAATTCTCTTAGTATATCCTTTTTTCATGATTTTTGAAATAATTTTTTTTATATAGCCTTGAACCATAGTTTTCTTCAAATTATATTATTATAGTTTTCAATTATGATTTTTCTTTAAATTGCCTTACTTTAGCATTCAGTTTTCATATTTCCTAAAATTTCCTGACAATACTCTTCAGCTCTCATTTTTCTTAAAATTCTCAAACTACAAGCATCAGCCAAGTTTTTTATTTATAATCCCTTACTATAGCCTTAAACCATGATTTGTCTTCAAAGTTCCTTCTGAAAGCGTTCTATAATTATTTTTCTACAAATACCCTTACTATAGCCTTGTGCCACAAATTTCTTCAAATTCTCTTACTATAACCTTCAGTAATTTTTTTTTCAAAATTCTTTAATTGTAGCCTTTAACCATGATTTGTCTTCAAATTCCTTACTGTAGGCTTTAGCCATTATTTTTTAAAAATTCCCTTACAATAGCCTTGATTCACCATTTTCTTCAAATACTCTTACCATAGCTTTATGCCAAGATTTTACTTCAAATTCCCCTACAAATGGCTCCAGTTTAGATTTTTCATATAATTCCCTCTCTGTAGCAATCAGCTCTGATTTTTTAAAAATTCTCTTACTACAATCTTCAACCATTATTTTCTTTAAATACCATTTCTATAGCCTTAAACCACGAGTTTCCATATAATTATATACCATTTATTTTATTTAAATTCTATAACTTTTGCGTTAAACCATCATTTTTCCTAAAAGTCCTTTACTAATGCCTTCAGCCATGATTTTTCTTCAAATTTCCTGACTATATCCTTGCACATGAATTTCTTCAAATTCTCTTTCAATAGCCTTTAGTCATATTTTGTGAAAAGTGCATTACTCTAGCCTTCAACCATTTTTTCCTTCAAATTCACTTATTATAGCCTTTTCCCATGATTTTCTTTGAAATTCTCCTATAATAGCCTTCAACCATAGTTTTCATAAATTCCAATTAGTATAGCCTTCAGCCATGATTTTTCCTCAAAATCCCATACTATAGCCTTCAGTTTTGATATTTCTTAAAATTCTCTTACTATCCCTTCTGCTTGGATTTTCCCCTAAATACGCTTACTAAAACATTCAGGCAAGTTTTTTTCTTTAAAATCCCTTACGATAGCCTTAAACCATAAATTCTCTTAAAATATCCTTGCAATAGCGTGCAACCTTGAGTTTTTTTCAAATTCCCTAAATATAGCCTTGAGCCAAAAATTTCTTCAAAATCTCAGACAATAGAAATTAGACATAAATTTTATCAAAATTCCCTAACTATAGCCTTTGACTATGATTGCTATTCAAATTCCTTTCTATAGCCTTTGGCCATGATTTTGTTTTAAACTCCTGTACTTAGAGCCTATAAACCATTGTTTTCTTTATATTTTCTAACTAAGGCCTTCAACCACGGTTTTACTTCAAATCGCTTACTATTGCCTTTAATAATAATTTTTCTCCAAATTCCATTACTATTGCCGTAAACCATTATTTTTCTTTAAATTCCCTTACAATAGCATTAAACCATGATTTTTCTTAAAATTCCCTTCTTATATTGCCTTCAGCCATGATTTTTCTTCAAATTCCCTTACTATAGCCTCATGCCACAAATTTCTCCAAATTATCTTACTGCATCCTCGAGTCATTGTTTTGGTCAAAAGTCCCTTATTGTAGCCTTCAACCATTATTTTTCTTCAAATTCACTTAGTAAATCCTTTTTTCATGATTTTTGAAAAAAATTCCTTAATATTGCCTTGAACCATAGTTTTCTTCAAATTATTTTATTATAGTTTTCAATAAAGATTTTTCTTTAAATTTCCTTACTATAGCATTCAGTTTTGATATTTCCTAATATTTCTTGACAATACTCTTCAGCTCTCATTTTTCTTAAAATTCTCATACTACTAGCATCAGCCAAGTTTTTTATTTATAATCCCTTACTATAGCCTTAAACCATGATTTGTCTTCAAAGTTCCTTCCGAAAGCGTTCTATAATTATTTTTCTACAAATACCCATACTATAGCCTTGTGCCACGAATTTCTTCAAATTCTCTTACTATAGCCTTCAGTTATTTTTTTTTCAAAATTCCTTAATTGTAGCCTTTAACCATGATTTGTCTTCAAATTCCTTACAGTAGGCGTTAGCCATTATTTTTTTAAAATTCCATTTCTATAGCCTTGATTCACCATTTTCTTCAAATACTCTTACCATAGCTTTATGCCAAGATTTTACTTCAAATTCCCTTACAAATGACTCCAGTTTAGATTTTTCATATAATTCCCTCTTTGAAGCAATCAGCTCTGATTTTTTAAAAATTCTCTTACTACAACCTTCAACCATTATTTTCTTTAAATACCATTTCTATAGCCTTAAACCACGAGTTTCCATATAATTATATACCATTTATTTTATTTAAATTCTATAACTTTTGCCTTAAACCATCATTTTTCCTAAAAGTCCTTTACTAATGCCTTCAGCCATGATTTTTCTTCAAATTTCCTGACTATATCCTTGCACATGAATTTCTTCAAATTCTCTTTCAATAGCCTTTAGTCATTTTTTTGTGAAAAGTTCATTACTCTAGCCTTCAATAATTTTTTCCTTCAAATTCACTTATTATAGCCTTTTCCCATGATTTTCTTTGAAATTCTCTTATAATAGCCTTCAACCATAGTTTTCATAAATTCCAATTAGTATAGCCTTCAGCCATGATTTTTCCTCAAAATCCCATACTATAGCCTTCAGTTTTGATATTTCTTAAAATTCTCTTACTATCCCTTCTGCTTGGATTTTCCCCTAAATACGCTTACTAAAACCTTCAGGCAAATTTTTTTCTTTAAAATCCCTTACGATAGCCTTAAACCATAATTTCTCTTAAAATATCCTTGCAATAGCATGCAACCTTGAGTTTTTTTCAAATTCCCTAAATATAGCCTTGAGCCAAAAATTTCTTCAAATTCTCAGACAATAGAAATTACACATAAATTTTATCAAAATTCCCTAACTATAGCCTTTGACTATGATTGCTATTCAAATTCCTTTCTATAGCCTTTGGCCATGATTTTGTTTTAAACTCCTGTACTTAGAGCCTATAAACCATTGTTTTCTTTATATTTTCTAACTAAGGCCTTCAACCACGGTTTTACTTCAAATCGCTTACTATTGCCTTTAATAATAATTTTTCTCCAAATTCCATTACAATTGCCGTAAACCATTATTTTTCTTTAAATTCCCTTACAATAGCATTAAACCATGATTTTTCTTAAAATTCCCTTCTTATATTGCCTTCAGCCATGATTTTTCTTCAAATTCCCTTACTATAGCCTCATGCCACAAATTTCTCCAAATTATCTTACTGCATCCTCGAGTCATTGTTTATGTCAAAAGTCCCTTATTGTAGCCTTCAACCATTATTTTTCTTCAAATTCACTTAGTAAATCCTTTTTTCATGATTTTTGAAAAAATTTCCTTAATATTGCCTTGAACCATAGTTTTCTTCAAATTATTTTATTATAGTTTTCAATAAAGATTTTTCTTTAAATTGCCTTACTATAGCATTCAGTTTTGATATTTCCTAAAATTTCTTGACAATACTCTTCAGCTCTCATTTTTCTTAAAATTCTCATACTACTAGCATCAGCCAAGTTTTTTATTTATAATCCCTTACTATAGCCTTAAACCATGATTTGTCTTCAAAGTTCCTTCCGAAAGCGTTCTTGAATTATTTTTCTACAAATACCCATACTATAGCCTTGTGCCACGAATTTCTTCAAATTCTCTTACTATAGCCTTCAGTTATTTTTTTTTCAAAATTCCTTAATCGTAGCCTTTAACCATGATTTGTCTTCAAATTCCTTACTGTAGGATTTAGCCATTATTTTTTTAAAATTCCATTTCTATAGCCTTGATTCACCATTTTCTTCAAATACTCTTACCAAAGCTTTATGCCAAGATTTTACTTCAAATTCCCTTACAAATGACTCCAGTTTAGATTTTTCATATAATTCCCTCTTTGAAGCAATCAGCTCTAATTTTTTAAAAATTCTCTTACTACAACCTTCAACCATTATTTTTTTTAAATACCATTTCTTTAGCCTTAAACCACGAGTTTCCATATAATTATATACCATTTATTTTATTTAAATTCTTTAACTTTTGCCTTAAACGATCATTTTTCCTAAAAGTCCTTTACTAATGCCTTCAGCCATGATTTTTCTTCAAATTTCCTGACTATATCCTTGCACATGAATTTCTTCAAATTCTCTTTCAATAGCCTTTAGTCATTTTTTTGTGAAAAGTGCATTACTCTAGCCTTCAACCATTTTTTCCTTCAAATTCACTTATTATAGCCTTTTCCCATGATTTTGTTTGAAATTCTCTTATAATAGCCTTCGACCATAGTTTTCATAAATTCCAATTAGTATAGCCTTCAGCCATGATTTTTCCTCAAAATCCCATACTATAGCCTTCAGTTTTGATATTTCTTAAAATTCTCTTACTATCCCTTCTGCTTGGATTTTCCCCTAAATACGCTTACTAAAACCTTCAGGCAAGTTTTTTTCTTTAAAATCCCTTACGATAGCCTTAAACCATAATTTCTCTTAAAATATCCTTGCAATAGCATGCAACCTTGAGTTTTTTTCAAATTCCCTAAATATAGCCTTGAGCCAAAAATTTCTTCAAATTCTCAGACAATAGAAATTAGACATAAATTTTATCAAAATTCCCTAACTATAGCCTTTGACTATGATTGCTATTCAAATTCCTTTCTATAGCCTTTGGCCATGATTTTGTTTTAAACTCCTGTACTTAGAGCCTATAAACCATTGTTTTCTTTATATTTTCTAACTAAGGCCTTCAACCACGGTTTTACTTCAAATTGCTTACTATTGCCTTTAATAATAATTTTTCTCCAAATTCCATTACTATTGCCGTAAACCATTATTTTTCTTTAAATTCCCTTACAATAGCATTAAACCATGATTTTTCTTAAAATTCCCTTCTTATATTGCCTTCAGCCATGATTTTTCTTCAAATTCCCTTACTATAGCCTCATGCCACAAATTTCTCCAAATTATCTTACTGCATCCTCGAGTCATTGTTTTGGTCAAAAGTCCCTTATTGTAGCCTTCAACCATTATTTTTCTTCAAATTCACTTAGTAAATCCTTTTTTTCATGATTTTTGAAAAATTTCTTTAATATTGCCTTGAACCATAGTTTTCTTCAAATTATTTTATTATAGTTTTCAATAAAGATTTTTCTTTAAATTGCCTTACTATAGCATTCAGTTTTGATATTTCCTAAAATTTCTTGACAATACTCTTCAGCTCTCATTTTTCTTAAAATTCTCATACTACTAGCATCAGCCAAGTTTTTTATTTATAATCCCTTACTATAGCCTTAAACCATGATTTGTCTTCAAAGTTCCTTCCGAAAGCGTTCTATCATTATTTTTCTACAAATACCCTTATTATAGCCTTATGCCACAAATTTCTTCAAATTCTCTTACTATAGCCTTCAGTTATTTTTTTTTCAAAATTCCTTAATTGTAGCCTTTAACCATGATTTGTCTTCAAATTCCTTACTGTAGGCTTTAGCCATTATTTTTTAAAAATTCCATTACTATAACCTTGATTCACCATTTTCTTCAAATACTCTTACCATAGCTTTATGCAGAGATTTTACTTCAAATTCCCCTACAAATGAATCCAGTTTAGATTTTTCATATAATTCCCTCTCTGTAGCAATCAGCTCTGATTTTTTAAAAATTCTCTTACTACAACCTTCAACCATTATTTTCTTTAAATACCATTTCTATAGCCTTAAACCACGAGTTTCCATATAATTATATACCATTTATTTTATTTAAATTCTATAACTTTTGCCTTAAACCATCATTTTTCCTAAAAGTCCTTTACTAATGCCTTCAGCCATGATTTTTCTTCAAATTTCCTGACTATATCCTTGCACATGAATTTCTTCAAATTCTCTTTCAATAGCCTTTAGTCATTTTTTTGTGAAAAGTGCATTACTCTAGCCTTCAACCATTTTTTCCTTCAAATTCACTTATTATAGCCTTTTCCCATGATTTTCTTTGAAATTCTCTTATAATAGCCTTCAACCATAGTTTTCATAAATTCCAATTAGTATAGCCTTTAGCCATGATTTTTCCTCAAAATCCCATACTATAGCCTTCAGTTTTGATATTTCTTAAAATTCTCTTACTATCCCTTCAGCTTGGATTTTCCCCTAAATACGCTTACTAAAACCTTCAGGCAAGTTTTTTTCTTTAAAATCCCTTACGATAGCCTTAAACCATAATTTCTCTTAAAATATCCTTGCAATAGCATGCAACCTTGAGTTTTTTTCAAATTCCCTAAATATAGCCTTGAGCCAAAAATTTCTTCAAATTCTCAGACAATAAAAATTACACATAAATTTTATCAAAATTCCCTAACTATAGCCTTTGACTATGATTGCTATTCAAATTCCTTTCTATTGCCTTTGGCCATGATTTTGTTTTAAACTCCTGTACTTAGAGCCTATAAACCATTATTTTCTTTATATTTTCTAACTAAGGCCTTCAACCACGGTTTTACTTCAAATCGCTTACTATTGCCTTTAATAATAATTTTTCTCCAAATTCCATTACAATTGCCGTAAACCATTATTTTTCTTTAAATTCCCTTACAATAGCATTAAACCATGATTTTTCTTAAAATTCCCTTCTTATATTGCCTTCAGCCATGATTTTTCTTCAAATTCCCTTACTATAGCCTCATGCCACAAATTTCTCCAAATTATCTTACTGCATCCTCGAGTCATTGTTTTGGTCAAAAGTCCCTTATTGTAGCCTTCAACCATTATTTTTCTTCAAATTCACTTAGTAAATCCTTTTTTCATGATTTTTGAAAAAATTTCCTTAATATTGCCTTGAACCATAGTTTTCTTCAAATTATTTTATTATAGTTTTCAATAAAGATTTTTCTTTAAATTGCCTTACTATAGCATTCAGTTTTGATATTTCCTAAAATTTCTTGACAATACTCTTCAGCTCTCATTTTTCTTAAAATTCTCATACTACTAGCATCAGCCAAGTTTTTTATTTATAATCCCTTACTATAGCCTTAAACCATGATTTGTCTTCAAAGTTCCTTCAGAAAGCGTTCTATAATTATTTTTCTACAAATACCCATACTTTAGCCTTGTGCCACGAATTTCTTCAAATTCTCTTACTATAGCCTTCAGTTATTTTTTTTTCAAAATTCCTTAATTGTAGCCTTTAACCATGATTTGTCTTCAAATTCCTTACTGTAGGTGTTAGCCATTATTTTTTAAAAATTCCATTTCTATAGCCTTGATTCACCATTTTCTTCAAATACTCTTACCATAGCTTTATTCCAAGATTTTACTTCAAATTCCCCTACAAATGACTCCAGTTTAGATTTTTCATATAATTCCCTCTCTGTAGCAATCAGCTCTGATTTTTTAAAAATTCTCTTACTACAACCTTCAACCATTATTTTCTTTAAATACCATTTCTATAGCCTTAAACCACGAGTTTCCATATAATTATATACCATTTATTTTATTTAAATTCTTTTACTTTTGCATTAAACGATCATTTTTCCTAAAAGTCCTTTACAAATGCCTTCAGCCATGATTTTTCTTCAAATTTCCTGACTATATCCTTGCACATGAATTTCTTCAAATTCTCTTTCAATAGCCTTTAGTCATTTTTTTGTGAAAAGTGCATTACTCTAGCCTTCAACCATTTTTTCCTTCAAATTCACTTATTATAGCCTTTTCCCATGATTTTGTTTGAAATTCTCTTATAATAGCCTTCAACCATAGTTTTCATAAATTCCAATTAGTATAGCCTTCAGCCAAGATTTTTCCTCAAAATCCCATACTATAGCCTTCACTTTTGATATTTCTTAAAATTCTCTTACTATCCCTTCTGCTTGGATTTTCCCCTAAATAAACTTTTTACTAAAACCTTCAGGCAAGTTTTTTCTTTAAAATCCCTTACGATAGCCTTAAACCATAATTTCTCTTAAAATATCCTTGCAATAGCATGCAACCTTGAGTTTTTTTCAAATTCCCTAAATATAGCCTTGAGCCAAAAATTTCTTCAAATTCTCAGACAATAGAAATTAGACATAAATTTTATCAAAATTCCCTAACTATAGCCTTTGACTATGATTGCTATTCAAATTCCTTTCTATAGCCTTTGGGCATGATTTTGTTTTAAACTCCTGTACTTAGAGCCTATAAACCATTGTTTTCTTTATATTTTCTAACTATGGCCTTCAACCACGGTTTTACTTCAAATCGCTTACTATTGCCTTTAATAATAATTTTTCTCCAAATTCCATTACTATTGCCGTAAACCATTATTTTTCTTTAAATTCCCTTACAATAGCATTAAACCATGATTTTTCTTAAAATTCCCTTCTCATATTGCCTTCAGCCATGATTTTTCTTCAAATTCCCTTACTATAGCCTCGTGCCATAAATTTCTCCAAATAATCTTATTGTATCCTTGAGTCATAGTTTTGGTCAACAGTCCTTTATTGTAGCCTTCAACCATTATTTTTCTTCAAATTCATGTAGTATATCCTTTTTTCATGATTTTTGAAAAAATTTCCTTAATATAGCCTTAAACCATAGTTTTCTTCAAATTATATTATTATAGTTTTCAATAATGATATTTCTTTAAATTGCCTTACTATAGCATTCAGTTTTGATATTTCCTAAAATTTCCTGACAATACTCTGCAGCTCTCATTTTTCTTAAAATTCTCATACTACATGCATCAGCCAAGTTTTTATTTATAATCCCTTACTATAGCCTTAAACCATGATTTGTCTTCAAAGTTCCTTCAAAAGCGTTCTATCATAATTTTTCTACAAATACCCTTACTATAGCCTTGTGCCACAAATTTCTTCAAATTCTCTTACTATAACCTTCTGTAAATTTTTTTTTCAAAATTCTTTAATTGTAGCCTTTAACCATGATTTGTCTTCAAATTCCTTACTGTAGGCTTTTTAGCCATTATTTTTAAAAATTCCATTACTATAGCCTTGATTCACCATTTTCTTCAAATACTCTTACCATAGCTTTATGCCAAGATTTAACTTCAAATTCCCCTACAAATGACTCCAGTTTAGATTTTTCATATAATTCCCTCTCTGTAGCAATCAGCTATGATTTTTTAAAAATTCTCCTACTACAACTTTCAACCATTATTTTCTTTAAATACCATTTCTATAGCCTTAAACCACGAGTTTCCATATAATTATATACCATTTATTTTATTTAAATTCTATAACTTTTTGCGTTAAACCATCATTTTTCCTAAAAGTCCTTTACAAATGCCTTCAGCCATGATTTTTCTTCAAATTTCCTGACTATATCCTTGCACATGAATTTCTTCAAATTCTCTTTCAATAGACTTTAGTCATTTTTTTGTGAAAAGTGCATTACTCTAGCATTCAACCATTTTTCCCTTGAAATTCACTTACTATAGCCTTTTTCCATGATTTTTTTTGAAATTCTCTTATAATAGCCTTCAACAATAGTTTTCATAAATTCCAATTACTATAGCCTTAAGCCATGATTTTTCCTCAAAATCCAATACTATAGCCTTCAGTTTTGATATTTCTTAAAATTCTCTTACTATCCCTTCAGCTTGGATTTTCCCCTAAATACGCTTACTAAAACCTTCAGGCAAGTTTTTTTCTTTAAAATCCCTTACGATAGCCTTAAACCATAATTTCTCTTAAAATATCCTTGCAATAGCATGCAACCATGAGTTTTTTTCAAATTCCCTCAATATAGCCTTGAGCCAAAAATTTCTTCAAATTCTCAGACAATAGAAATTAGACATAAATTTTATCAAAATTCCCTTACTATAGCCTTTGACTATGATTGCTTTTCAAATTCCTTTCTATAGCCTTTGGCCATGATTTTGTTTTAAACTCCTGTACTTAGAGCCTATAAACCATTGTTTTCTTTATATTCTCTAACTAAGGCCTTCAACCACGGTTTTACTTCAAATCGCTTACTATTGCCTTTAATAATAATTTTTCTCCAAATTCCATTACTATTGCCGTAAACCATGATTTTTCTTAAAATTCCCTTACAATAGCATTAAACCATGATTTTTCTTAAAATTCCCTTCTCATATTGCCTTCAGCCATGATTTTTCTTCAAATTCCCTTACTATAGCCTCGTGCCATAAATTTCTCCAAATAATCTTACTGTATCCTTGAGTCATAGTTTTGGTCAACAGTCCTTTATTGTAGCCTTCAACCATTATTTTTTTCTTCAAATTCATGTAGTATATCCTTTTTTTTTCATGATTTTTGAAAAAATTTCCTTAATATAGCCTTAAACCATAGTTTTCTTCAAATTATATTATTATAGTTTTCAATAATGATTTTTCTTTAAATTGCCTTACTATAGCATTCAGTTTTGATATTTCCTAAAATTTCCTGACAATACTCTGCAGCTCTCATTTTTCTTAAAATTCTCATACTACAAGCATCAGCCAAGTTTTTATTTATAATCCCTTACTATAGCCTTAAACCATGATTTGTCTTCAAAGTTCCTTCCGAAAGCGTTCTATCATTATTTTTCTACAAATACCCTTACTATAGCCTTGTGCCACAAATTTCTTCAAATTCTCTTACTATAACCTTCTGTAAATTTTTTTTCAAAATTCTTTAATTGTAGCCTTTAACCATGATTTGTCTTCAAATTCCTTACTGTAGGCCTTAGCCATTATTTTTTAAAAATTCCATTACTATAGCCTTGATTCACCATTTTCTTCAAATACTCTTACCATAGCTTTATGCCAAGATTTAACTTCAAATTCCCCTACAAATGACTCCAGTTTAGATTTTTCATATAATTCCCTCTCTGTAGCAATCAGCTATGATTTGATTTTTAAAAAATTCTCCTACTACAACCTTCAACCATTATTTTCTTTAAATACCATTTCTATAGCCTTAAACCACGAGTTTCCATATAATTATATACCATTTATTTTATTTAAATTCTATAACTTTTTTGCGTTAAACCATCATTTTTCCTAAAAGTCCTTTACAAATGCCTTCAGCCATGATTTTTCTTCAAATTTCCTGACTATATCCTTGCACATGAATTTCTTCAAATTCTCTTTCAATAGACTTTAGTTTTTTTTTTTGTGAAAAGTGCATTACTCTAGCATTCAACCATTTTTCCCTTGAAATTCACTTACTATAGCCTTTTTCCATGATTTTTTTTTTTGAAATTCTCTTATAATAGCCTTCAACCATAGTTTTCATAAATTCCAATTACTATAGCCTTAAGCCATGATTTTTCCTCAAAATCCAATACTATAGCCTTCAGTTTTGATATTTCTTAAAATTCTCTTACTATCCCTTCAGCTTGGATTTTCCCCTAAATACGTTTTTTTTACTAAAACCTTCAGGCAGTTTTTTTTTTTCTTTAAAATCCCTTACGATAGCCTTAAACCATAATTTCTCTTAAAATATCCTTGCAATAGCATGCAACCTTGAGTTTTTTTCAAATTCCCTCAATATAGCCTTGAGCCAAAAATTTCTTCAAATTCTCAGACAATAGAAATTAGACATAAATTTTATCAAAATTCCCTTACTAAAGCCTTTGACTATGATTGCTTTTCAAATTCCTTTCTATAGCCTTTGGCCATGATTTTGTTTTAAACTCCTGTACTTAGAGCCTATAAACCATTGTTTTCTTTATATTCTCTAACTAAGGCCTTCAACCACGGTTTTACTTCAAATCGCTTACTATTGCCTTTAATAATAATTTTTCTCCAAATTCCATTACTATTGCCGTAAACCATGATTTTTCTTAAAATTCCCTTACAATAGCATTAAACCATGATTTTTCTTAAAATTCCCTTCTCATATTGCCTTCAGCCATGATTTTTCTTCAAATTCCCTTACTATAGCCTCGTGCCATAAATTTCTCCAAATAATCTTACTGTATCCTTGAGTCATAGTTTTGGTCAACAGTCCTTTATTGTAGCCTTCAACCATTATTTTTCTTCAAATTCATGTAGTATATCCTTTTTTCATGATTTTTGAAAAAATTTCCTTAATATAGCCTTGAACCATAGTTTTCTTCAAATTATATTATTATAGTTTTCAATAATGATTTTTCTTTAAATTGCCTTACTATAGCATTCAGTTTTGATATTTCCTAAAATTTCCTGACAATACTCTGCAGCTCTCATTTTTCTTAAAATTCTCATACTACAAGCATCAGCCAAGTTTTTTTATTTATAATCCCTTACTATAGCCTTAAACCATGATTTGTCTTCAAAGTTCCTTCCGAGAGCGTTCTAAAATTATTTTTCTACAAATACCCTTACTATAGCCTTGTGCCACGAATTTCTTCAAATTTTTTTACAATAACGTTCAGTTTTTTTTTTTTCAAAATTCCATAATTGTAGCCTTTAACCATGATTTGACTTCAAATTCCTTACTATAGGCTTTAGCCATGATTTTTGTTAAAATTCAATTACATAGCCTTGAACCACCATTTTCTAGAAATTCTCTTACTATAGCTTTATACCATGATTTTACTTCAAATTCCTTTACAAAAACCGCCAGTTAAGATTTTTCATATAATTCCCTCTCTGTAGCATTCAGCTCTGATTTTTTAAAAATTCTATTACTACAACCTTCAACCATTATTTTCTTTAAATACCATTTCTATAGCCTTAAACCACGAGTTTCCATATAATTATATACCATTTATTTTATTTAAATTCTATAACTTTTGCGTTAAACCATCATTTTTCCTAAAAGTCCTTTACAAATGCCTTCAGCCATGATTTTTCTTCAAATTTCCTGACTATATCCTTGCACATGAATTTCTTCAAATTCTCTTTCAATAGACTTTAGTCATTTTTTTTGTGAAAAGTGCATTACTCTAGCATTCAACCATTTTTCCCTTGAAATTCACTTACTATAGCCTTTTTCCATGATTTTTTTTTTTGAAATTCTCTTATAATAGCCTTCAACCATAGTTTTCATAAATTCCAATTACTATAGCCTTAAGCCATGATTTTCCTCAAAATCCAATACTATAGCCTTCAGTTTTGATATTTCTTAAAATTCTCTTACTATCCCTTCAGCTTGGATTTTCCCCTAAATACGCTTTTACTAAAACCTTCAGGCAAGTTTTTTTTCTTTAAAATCCCTTACGATAGCCTTAAACCATAATTTCTCTTAAAATATCCTTGCAATAGCATGCAACCTTGAGTTTTTTTTCAAATTCCCTCAATATAGCCTTGAGCCAAAAATTTCTTCAAATTCTCAGACAATAGAAATTAGACATAAATTTTATCAAAATTCCCTTACTAAAGCCTTTGACTATGATTGCTTTTCAAATTCCTTTCTATAGCCTTTGGCCATGATTTTGTTTTAAACTCCTGTACTTAGAGCCTATAAACCATTGTTTTCTTTATATTCTCTAACTAAGGCCTTCAACCACGGTTTTACTTCAAATCGCTTACTATTGCCTTTAATAATAATTTTTCTCCAAATTCCATTACTATTGCCGTAAACCATGATTTTTTTCTTAAAATTCCCTTACAATAGCATTAAACCATGATTTTTCTTAAAATTCCCTTCTCATATTGCCTTCAGCCATGATTTTTCTTCAAATTCCCTTACTATAGCCTCGTGCCATAAATTTCTCCAAATAATCTTACTGTATCCTTGAGTCATAGTTTTGGTCAACAGTCCTTTATTGTAGCCTTCAACCATTATTTTTCTTCAAATTCATGTAGTATATCCTTTTTTTTCATGATTTTTGAAAAAATTTCCTTAATATAGCCTTGAACCATAGTTTTCTTCAAATTATATTATTATAGTTTTCAATAATGATTTTTCTTTAAATTGCCTTACTATAGCATTCAGTTTTGATATTTCCTAAAATTTCCTGACAATACTCTGCAGCTCTCATTTTTCTTAAAATTCTCATACTACAAGCATCAGCCAAGTTTTTTATTTATAATCCCTTACTATAGCCTTAAACCATGATTTGTCTTCAAAGTTCCTTCCGAGAGCGTTCTAAAATTATTTTTCTACAAATACCCTTACTATAGCCTTGTGCCACGAATTTCTTCAAATTCTTTTACAATAACGTTCAGTAATTTTTTTTCAAAATTCCATAATTGTAGCCTTTAACCATGATTTGACTTCAAATTCCTTACTATAGGCTTTAGCCATGATTTTTGTTAAAATTCAATTACATAGCCTTGAACCACCATTTTCTAGAAATTCTCTTACTATAGCTTTATACCATGATTTTACTTCAAATTCCTTTACAAAAACCGCCAGTTAAGATTTTTCATATAATTCCCTCTCTGTAGCATTCAGCTCTGATTTTTTAAAAATTCTATTACTACAACCTTCAACCATTATTTTCTTTAAATACCATTTCTATAGCCTTAAACCACGAGTTTCCATATAATTATATACCATTTATTTTATTTAAATTCTATAACTTTTGCGTTAAACCATCATTTTTCCTAAAAGTCCTTTACAAATGCCTTCAGCCATGATTTTTCTTCAAATTTCCTGACTATATCCTTGCACATGAATTTCTTCAAATTCTCTTTCAATAGACTTTAGTCATTTTTTTGTGAAAAGTGCATTACTCTAGCATTCAACCATTTTTCCCTTGAAATTCACTTACTATAGCCTTTTTCCATGATTTTTTTTGAAATTCTCTTATAATAGCCTTCAACCATAGTTTTCATAAATTCCAATTACTATAGCCTTAAGCCATGATTTTTCCTCAAAATCCAATACTATAGCCTTCAGTTTTGATATTTCTTAAAATTCTCTTACTATCCCTTCAGCTTGGATTTTCCCCTAAATACGCTTACTAAAACCTTCAGGCAAGTTTTTTTCTTTAAAATCCCTTACGATAGCCTTAAACCATAATTTCTCTTAAAATATCCTTGCAATAGCATGCAACCTTGAGTTTTTTTCAAATTCCCTCAATATAGCCTTGAGCCAAAAATTTCTTCAAATTCTCAGACAATAGAAATTAGACATAAATTTTATCAAAATTCCCTTACTAAAGCCTTTGACTATGATTGCTTTTCAAATTCCTTTCTATAGCCTTTGGCCATGATTTTGTTTTAAACTCCTGTACTTAGAGCCTATAAACCATTGTTTTCTTTATATTCTCTAACTAAGGCCTTCAACCACGGTTTTACTTCAAATCGCTTACTATTGCCTTTAATAATAATTTTTCTCCAAATTCCATTACTATTGCCGTAAACCATGATTTTTCTTAAAATTCCCTTACAATAGCATTAAACCATGATTTTTCTTAAAATTCCCTTCTCATATTGCCTTCAGCCATGATTTTTCTTCAAATTCCCTTACTATAGCCTCGTGCCATAAATTTCTCCAAATAATCTTACTGTATCCTTGAGTCATAGTTTTGGTCAACAGTCCTTTATTGTAGCCTTCAACCATTATTTTTCTTCAAATTCATGTAGTATATCCTTTTTTCATGATTTTTGAAAAAATTTCCTTAATATAGCCTTGAACCATAGTTTTCTTCAAATTATATTATTATAGTTTTCAATAATGATTTTTCTTTAAATTGCCTTACTATAGCATTCAGTTTTGATATTTCCTAAAATTTCCTGACAATACTCTGCAGCTCTCATTTTTCTTAAAATTCTCATACTACAAGCATCAGCCAAGTTTTTTATTTATAATCCCTTACTATAGCCTTAAACCATGATTTGTCTTCAAAGTTCCTTCCGAGAGCGTTCTAAAATTATTTTTCTACAAATACCCTTACTATAGCCTTGTGCCACGAATTTCTTCAAATTCTTTTACAATAACGTTCAGTAATTTTTTTTCAAAATTCCATAATTGTAGCCTTTAACCATGATTTGACTTCAAATTCCTTACTATAGGCTTTAGCCATGATTTTTGTTAAAATTCAATTACATAGCCTTGAACCACCATTTTCTAGAAATTCTCTTACTATAGCTTTATACCATGATTTTACTTCAAATTCCTTTAAAAAACCGCCAGTTAAGATTTTTCATATAATTCCCTCTCTGTAGCATTCAGCTCTGATTTTTTTAAAAATTCTATTACTACAACCTTCAACCATTATTTTCTTTAAATACCATTTCTATAGCCTTAAACCACGAGTTTCCATATAATTATATACCATTTATTTTATTTAAATTCTATAACTTTTTGCGTTAAACCATCATTTTTTCCTAAAAGTCCTTTACAAATGCCTTCAGCCATGATTTTTCTTCAAATTTCCTGACTATATCCTTGCACATGAATTTCTTCAAATTCTCTTTCAATAGACTTTAGTCATTTTTTTGTGAAAAGTGCATTACTCTAGCATTCAACCATTTTTCCCTTGAAATTCACTTACTATAGCCTTTTTCCATGATTTTTTTTGAAATTCTCTTATAATAGCCTTCAACCATAGTTTTCATAAATTCCAATTACTATAGCCTTAAGCCATGATTTTTCCTCAAAATCCAATACTATAGCCTTCAGTTTTGATATTTCTTAAAATTCTCTTACTATCCCTTCAGCTTGGATTTTCCCCTAAATACGCTTACTAAAACCTTCAGGCAAGTTTTTTTCTTTAAAATCCCTTACGATAGCCTTAAACCATAATTTCTCTTAAAATATCCTTGCAATAGCATGCAACCTTGAGTTTTTTTCAAATTCCCTCAATATAGCCTTGAGCCAAAAATTTCTTCAAATTCTCAGACAATAGAAATTAGACATAAATTTTATCAAAATTCCCTTACTAAAGCCTTTGACTATGATTGCTTTTCAAATTCCTTTCTATAGCCTTTGGCCATGATTTTGTTTTAAACTCCTGTACTTAGAGCCTATAAACCATTGTTTTCTTTATATTCTCTAACTAAGGCCTTCAACCACGGTTTTACTTCAAATCGCTTACTATTGCCTTTAATAATAATTTTTCTCCAAATTCCATTACTATTGCCGTAAACCATGATTTTTCTTAAAATTCCCTTACAATAGCATTAAACCATGATTTTTCTTAAAATTCCCTTCTCATATTGCCTTCAGCCATGATTTTTCTTCAAATTCCCTTACTATAGCCTCGTGCCATAAATTTCTCCAAATAATCTTACTGTATCCTTGAGTCATAGTTTTGGTCAACAGTCCTTTATTGTAGCCTTCAACCATTATTTTTCTTCAAATTCATGTAGTATATCCTTTTTTTCATGATTTTTGAAAAAATTTCCTTAATATAGCCTTGAACCATAGTTTTCTTCAAATTATATTATTATAGTTTTCAATAATGATTTTTTCTTTAAATTGCCTTACTATAGCATTCAGTTTTGATATTTCCTAAAATTTCTGACAATACTCTGCAGCTCTCATTTTTCTTAAAATTCTCATACTACAAGCATCAGCCAAGTTTTTTATTTATAATCCCTTACTATAGCCTTAAACCATGATTTGTCTTCAAAGTTCCTTCCGAGAGCGTTCTAAAATTATTTTTCTACAAATACCCTTACTATAGCCTTGTGCCACGAATTTCTTCAAATTCTTTTACAATAACGTTCAGTTTTTTTTTTTTTTTCAAAATTCCATAATTGTAGCCTTTAACCATGATTTGACTTCAAATTCCTTACTATAGGCTTTAGCCATGATTTTTGTTAAAATTCAATTACATAGCCTTGAACCACCATTTTCTAGAAATTCTCTTACTATAGCTTTATACCATGATTTTACTTCAAATTCCTTTACAAAAACCGCCAGTTAAGATTTTTCATATAATTCCCTCTCTGTAGCATTCAGCTCTGATTTTTTAAAAATTCTATTACTACAACCTTCAACCATTATTTTCTTTAAATACCATTTCTATAGCCTTAAACCACGAGTTTCCATATAATTATATACCATTTATTTTATTTAAATTCTATAACTTTTGCCTTAAACCATCATTTTTCCTAAAAGTCCTTTACTAATGCCTTCAGCCATGATTTTTCTTCAAATTTCCTGACTATATCCTTGCACATGAATTTCTTCAAATTCTCTTTCAATAGACTTTAGTCATTTTTTTTTGTGAAAAGTGCATTACTCTAGCATTCAACCATTTTTCCCTTGAAATTCACTTACTATAGCCTTTTTCCATGATTTTTTTTTTTGAAATTCTCTTATAATAGCCTTCAACCATAGTTTTCATAAATTCCAATTACTATAGCCTTAAGCCATGATTTTTCCTCAAAATCCAATACTATAGCCTTCAGTTTTGATATTTCTTAAAATTCTCTTACTATCCCTTCAGCTTGGATTTTCCCCTAAACGCTTTTTACTAAAACCTTCAGGCAAGTTTTTTTTCTTTAAAATCCCTTACGATAGCCTTAAACCATAATTTCTCTTAAAATATCCTTGCAATAGCATGCAACCTTGAGTTTTTTTCAAATTCCCTCAATATAGCCTTGAGCCAAAAATTTCTTCAAATTCTCAGACAATAGAAATTAGACAAAAATTTTATCAAAATTCCCTTACTATAGCCTTTGACTATGATTGCTTTTCAAATTCCTTTCTATAGCCTTTGGCCATGATTTTGTTTTAAACTCCTGTACTTAGAGCCTATAAACCATTGTTTTCTTTATATTCTCTAACTAAGGCATTCAACCACGGTTTTACTTCAAATCGCTTACTATTGCCTTTAATAATAATTTTTCTCCAAATTCCATTACTATTGCCGTAAACCATGATTTTTCTTAAAATTCCCTTACAATAGCATTAAACCATGATTTTTCTTAAAATTCCCTTCTCATATTGCCTTCAGCCATGATTTTTCTTCAAATTCCCTTACTATAGCCTCGTGCCATAAATTTCTCCAAATAATCTTACTGTATCCTTGAGTCATAGTTTTGGTCAACAGTCCTTTATTGTAGCCTTCAACCATTATTTTTCGTCAAATTCTCTTAGTATATCCTTTTTTCATGATTTTTGAAAAAATTTCCTTAATATAGCCTTAAACCATAGTTTTCTTCAAATTATATTATTATAGTTTTCAATAATGATTTTTCTTTAAATTGCCTTACTATAGCATTCAGTTTTGATATTTCCTAAAATTTCCTGACAATACTCTGCAGCTCTCATTTTTCTTAAAATTCTCATACTACAAGCATCAGCCAAGTTTTTATTTATAATCCCTTACTATAGCCTTAAACCATGATTTGTCTTCAAAGTTCCTTCCGAAAGCGTTCTATCATTATTTTTCTACAAATACCCTTACTATAGCCTTGTGCCACAAATTTCTTCAAATTCTCTTACTATAACCTTCTGTAAATTTTTTTTCAAAATTCTTTAATTGTAGCCTTTAACCATGATTTGTCTTCAAATTCCTTACTGTAGGCTTTAGCCATTATTTTTTAAAAATTCCATTACTATAGCCTTGATTCACCATTTTCTTCAAATACTCTTACCATAGCTTTATGCCAAGATTTAACTTCAAATTCCCCTACAAATGACTCCAGTTTAGATTTTTCATATAATTCCCTCTCTGTAGCAATCAGCTATGATTTTTAAAAATTCTCCTACTACAACCTTCAACCATTATTTTCTTTAAATACCATTTCTATAGCCTTAAACCACGAGTTTCCATATAATTATATACCATTTATTTTATTTAAATTCTATAACTTTTGCGTTAAACCATCATTTTTCCTAAAAGTCCTTTACAAATGCCTTCAGCCATGATTTTTCTTCAAATTTCCTGACTATATCCTTGCACATGAATTTCTTCAAATTCTCTTTCAATAGCCTTTAGTCATTTTTTTGTGAAAAGTGCATTACTCTAGCCTTCAACCATTTTTTCCTTCAAATTCACTTATTATAGCCTTTTCCCATGATTTTGTTTGAAATTCTCTTATAATAGCCTTCAACCATAGTTTTCATAAATTCCAATTAGTATAGCCTTCAGCCAAGATTTTTCCTCAAAATCCCATACTATAGCCTTCACTTTTGATATTTCTTAAAATTCTCTTACTATCCCTTCTGCTTGGATTTTCCCCTAAATACGCTTACTAAAACCTTCAGGCAAGTTTTTTTCTTTAAAATCCCTTACGATAGCCTTAAACCATAATTTCTCTTAAAATATCCTTGCAATAGCATGCAACCTTGAGTTTTTTTCAAATTCCCTAAATATAGCCTTGAGCCAAAAATTTCTTCAAATTCTCAGACATTAGAAATTAGACATAAATTTTATCAAAATTCCCTTACTATAGCCTTTGACTATGATTGCTATTCAAATTCCTTTCTATAGCCTTTGGCCATGATTTTGTTTTAAACTCCTGTACTTAGAGCTTATAACCCATTGTTTTCTTTATATTCTCTAACTAAGGCCTTCAACCACGGTTTTACTTCAAATAGCTTACTATTGCCTTTAATAATAATTTTTCTCCAAATTCCATTACTATTGCCGTAAACCATTATTTTTCTTAAAATTCCCTTACAATAGCATTAAACCATGATTTTTCTTAAAATTCCCTTCTTATATTGCCTTCAGCCATGATTTTTCTTCAAATTCTCTTACTATAGCCTCGTGCCACAAATTTCTCCAAATTATCTTACTGTATCCCTGAGTCATAGTTTTGGTGAAAAGTCCCTTATTGTAGCCTTCAACCATTATTTTTCTTCAAATTCTCTTAGTATATCCTTTTATCATGATTTTTGCAATAATTTCCTTAATATAGCCTTGAACCATAGTTTTCTTCAAATTATAGTTTTCAATAATGATTTTTCTTTAAATTGCCTTACTATAGCATTGAGTTTTGATATTTACTAAAATTTCCTGACAATACTCTTCAGCTCTCATTTTTCTTGAAATTCTCATACTACAAGCATCAGCCAAGTTTTTTATTTATAATCCCTTACTATAGCCTTAAACCATGATTTGTTTTCAAAGTTCCTTCCGAGAGCGTTCTATAATTATTTTTCTACAAATACCCTTACTATAGCCTTGTGCCACGAATTTCTTCAAATTCTATTACAATAACGTTCAGTAATTTTTTTTCAAAATTCCATAATTGTAGCCTTTAACCATGATTTGACTTCAAATTCCTTACTATAGGCTTTAGCCATGATTTTTGTTAAAATTCAATTACAATAGCCTTGAACCACCATTTTCTGGAAATTCTCTTACTATAGCTTTATACCATGATTTTACTTCAAATTCCTTTACAAAAACCGCCAGTTAAGATTTTTCTTATAATTCCCTCTCTGTAGCATTCAGCTCTGATTTTTTAAAAATTCTATTACTACAACCTTCAACCATTATTTTCTTTAAATACCATTTCTATAGCCTTAAACCACGAGTTTCCATATAATTATATACCATTTATTTTATTTAAATTCTATAACTTTTGCCTTAAACCATCATTTTTCCTAAAAGTCCTTTACTAATGCCTTCAGCCATGATTTTTCTTCAAATTTCCTGACTATATCCTTGCACATGAATTTCTTCAAATTCTCTTTCAATAGACTTTAGTCATTTTTTTGTGAAAAGTGCATTACTCTAGCATTCAACCATTTTTCCCTTGAAATTCACTTACTATAGCCTTTTTCCATGATTTTTTTTGAAATTCTCTTGTAATAGCCTTCAACAATAGTTTTCATAAATTCCAATTACTATAGCCTTAAGCCATGATTTTTCCTCAAAATCCAATACTATAGCCTTCAGTTTTGATATTTCTTAAAATTCTCTTACTATCCCTTCAGCTTGGATTTTCCCCTAAATACGCTTACTAAAACCTTCAGGCAAGTTTTTTTCTTTAAAATCCCTTACGATAGCCTTAAACCATAATTTCTCTTAAAATATCCTTGCAATAGCATGCAACCTTGAGTTTTTTTCAAATTCCCTCAATATAGCCTTGAGCTAAAAAAATTTCTTCAAATTCTCAGACAATAGAAATTAGACATAAATTTTATCAAAATTCCCTTACTATAGCCTTTGACTATGATTGCTTTTCAAATTCCTTTCTATAGCCTTTGGCCATGATTTTGTTTTAAACTCCTGTACTTAGAGCCTATAAACCATTGTTTTCTTTATATTCTCTAACTAAGGCCTTCAACCACGGTTTTACTTCAAATCGCTTACTATTGCCTTTAATAATAATTTTTCTCCAAATTCCATTACTATTGCCGTAAACCATGATTTTTCTTAAAATTCCCTTACAATAGCATTAAACCATGATTTTTCTTAAAATTCCCTTCTCATATTGCCTTCAGCCATGATTTTTCTTCAAATTCCCTTACTATAGCCTCGTGCCTTTAATTTCTCCAAATAATCTTACTGTATCCTTGAGTCATAGTTTTGGTCAACAGTCCTTTATTGTAGCCTTCAACCATTATTTTTCTTCAAATTCATGTAGTATATCCTTTTTTCATGATTTTTGAAAAAATTTCCTTAATATAGCCTTGAACCATAGTTTTCTTCAAATTATATTATTATAGTTTTCAATAATGATTTTTCTTTAAATTGCCTTACTATAGCATTCAGTTTTGATATTTCCTAAAATTTCCTGACAATACTCTGCAGCTCTCATTTTTCTTAAAATTCTCATACTACAAGCATCAGCCAAGTTTTTATTTATAATCCCTTACTATAGCCTTAAACCATGATTTGTCTTCAAAGTTCCTTCCGAAAGCGTTCTATCATTATTTTTCTACAAATACCCTTACTATAGCCTTGTGCCACAAATTTCTTCAAATTCTCTTACTATAACCTTCTGTAAATTTTTTTTCAAAATTCTTTAATTGTAGCCTTTAACCATGATTTGTCTTCAAATTCCTTACTGTAGGCTTTAGCCATTATTTTTTAAAAATTCCATTACTATAGCCTTGATTCACCATCTTCTTCAAATACTCTTACCATAGCTTTATTGCAAGATTTAACTTCAAATTCCCCTACAAATGACTCCAGTTTAGATTTTTCATATAATTCCCTCTCTGTAGCAATCAGCTATGATTTTTAAAAATTCTCCTACTACAACCTTCAACCATTATTTTCTTTAAATACCATTTCTATAGCCTTAAACCACGAGTTTCCATATAATTATATACCATTTATTTTATTTAAATTCTATAACTTTTGCGTTAAACCATCATTTTTCCTAAAAGTCCTTTACAAATGCCTTCAGCCATGATTTTTCTTCAAATTTCCTGACAATATCCTTGCACCTGAATTTCTTCAAATTCTCTTTCAATAGCCTTTAGTCATTTTTTTGTGAAAAGTGCATTACTCTAGCCTTCAACCATCTTTTCCTTCAAATTCACTTATTATAGCCTTTTCCCATGATTTTGTTTGAAATTCTCTTATAATAGCCTTCAACCATAGTTTTCATAAATTCCAATTAGTATAGCCTTCAGCCAAGATTTTTCCTCAAAATCCCATACTATAGCCTTCAGTTTTGATATTTCTTAAAATTCTCTTACTATCCCTTCTGCTTGGATTTTCCCCTAAATACGCTTACTAAAACCTTCAGGCAAGTTTTTTTCTTTAAAATCCCTTACGATAGCCTTAAACCATAATTTCTCTTAAAATATCCTTGCAATAGCATGCAACCTTGAGTTTTTTTCAAATTCCCTAAATATAGCCTTGAGCCAAAAATTTCTTCAAATTCTCAGACAATAGAAATTAGACATAAATTTTATCAAAATTCCCTTACTATAGCCTTTGACTATGATTGCTATTCAAATTCCTTTCTATAGCCTTTGGCCATGATTTTGTTTTAAACTCCTGTACTTAGAGCTTATAACCCATTGTTTTCTTTATATTCTCTAACTAAGGCCTTCAACCACGGTTTTACTTCAAATAGCTTACTATTGCCTTTAATAATAATTTTTCTCCAAATTCCATTACTATTGCCGTAAACCATTATTTTTCTTAAAATTCCCTTACAATAGCATTAAACCATGATTTTTCTTAAAATTCCCTTCTTATATTGCCTTCAGCCATGATTTTTCTTCAAATTCTCTTACTCTAGCCTCGTGCCACAAATTTCTCCAAATTATCTTACTGTATCCCTGAGTCATAGTTTTGGTGAAAAGTCCCTTATTGTAGCCTTCAACCATTATTTTTCTTCAAATTCTCTTAGTATATCCTTTTTATCATGATTTTTGCAATAATTTCCTTAATATAGCCTTGAACCATAGTTTTCTTCAAATTATAGTTTTCAATAATGATTTTTCTTTAAATTGCCTTACTATAGCATTGAGTTTTGATATTTACTAAAATTTCCTGACAATACTCTTCAGCTCTCATTTTTCTTAAAATTCTCATACTACAAGCATCAGCCAAGTTTTTTATTTATAATCCCTTACTATAGCCTTAAACCATGATTTGTCTTCAAAGTTCCTTCCGAGAGCGTTCTATAATTATTTTTCTACAAATACCCTTACTATAGCCTTGTGCCACGAATTTCTTCAAATTCTATTACAATAACGTTTAGTAATTTTTTTTCAAAATTCCATAATTGTAGCCTTTAACCATGATTTGACTTCAAATTCCTTACTATAGGCTTTAGCCATGATTTTTGTTAAAATTCAATTACAATAGCCTTGAACCACCATTTTCTGGAAATTCTCTTACTATAGCTTTATACCATGATTTTACTTCAAATTCCCTTACAAATGACTCCAGTTAAGATTTTTCATATAATTCCCTCTCTGTAGCAATCAGCTCTGATTTTTTAAAAATTCTCTTACAACAACCTTCAACCATTATTTTCTTTAAATACCATTTCTATAGCCTTAAACCATGAGTTTCCATATAATTATATACCATTTATTTTATTTAAATTCTATAACTTTTGCCTTAAACCGTCATTTTTCCTAAAAGTCCTTTACTAATGCCTTCAGCCATGATTTTTCTTCAAATTTCCTAACTATAGCCTTGCACATGAATTTCTTCAAATTCTCTTTCAATAGACTTTAGTCATTTTTTTGTGAAAAGTGCATTACTCTAGCATTCAACCATTTTTCCCTTGAAATTCACTTACTATAGCCTTTTTCCATGATTTTTTTGTGAAATTCTCTTATAATAGCCTTCAACAATAGTTTTCATAAATTCCAATTACTATAGCCTTAAGCCATGATTTTTCCTCAAAATCCAATACTATAGCCTTCAGTTTTGATATTTCTTAAAATTCTCTTACTATCCCTTCAGCTTGGATTTTCCCCTAAATACGCTTACTAAAACCTTCAGGCAAGTTTTTTTCTTTAAAATCCCTTACGATAGCCTTAAACCATAATTTCTCTTAAAATATCCTTGCAATAGCATGCAACCTTGAGTTTTTTTCAAATTCCCTCAATATAGCCTTGAGCCAAAAATTTCTTCAAATTCTCAGACAATAGAAATTAGACATAAATTTTATCAAAATTCCCTTACTATAGCCTTTGACTATGATTGCTTTTCAAATTCCTTTCTATAGCCTTTGGCCATGATTTTGTTTTAAACTCCTGTACTTAGAGCCTATAAACCATTGTTTTCTTTATATTCTCTAACTAAGGCCTTCAACCACGGTTTTACTACAAATCGCTTACTATTGCCTTTAATAATAATTTTTCTCCAAATTCCATTACTATTGCCGTAAACCATGATTTTTCTTAAAATTCCCTTACAATAGCATTAAACCATGATTTTTCTTAAAATTCCCTTCTCATATTGCCTTCAGCCATGATTTTTCTTCAAATTCCCTTACTATAGCCTCGTGCCATAAATTTCTCCAAATAATCTTACTGTATCCTTGAGTCATAGTTTTGGTCAACAGTCCTTTATTGTAGCCTTCAACCATTATTTTTCTTCAAATTCATGTAGTATATCCTTTTTTCATGATTTTTGAAAAAATTTCCTTAATATAGCCTTGAACCATAGTTTTCTTCAAATTATATTATTATAGTTTTCAATAATGATTTTTCTTTAAATTGCCTTACTATAGCATTCAGTTTTGATATTTCCTAAAATTTCCTGACAATACTCTGCAGCTCTCATTTTTTCTTAAAATTCTCATACTACAAGCATCAGCCAAGTTTTTATTTATAATCCCTTACTATAGCCTTAAACCATGATTTGTCTTCAAAGTTCCTTCCGACAGCGTTCTATCATTATTTTTCTACAAATACCCTTACTATAGCCTTGTGCCACAAATTTCTTCAAATTCTCTTACTATAACCTTCTGTAAATTTTTTTTCAAAATTCTTTAATTGTAGCCTTTAACCATGATTTGTCTTCAAATTCCTTACTGTAGGCTTTATCCATTATTTTTTAAAAATTCCATTACTATAGCCTTGATTCACCATTTTCTTCAAATACTCTTACCATAGCTTTATGCCAAGATTTAACTTCAAATTCCCCTACAAATGACTCCAGTTTAGATTTTTCATATAATTCCCTCTCTGTAGCAATCAGCTATGATTTTTAAAAATTCTCCTACTACAACCTTCAACCATTATTTTCTTTAAATACCATTTCTATAGCCTTAAACCACGAGTTTCCATATAATTATATACCATTTATTTTATTTAAATTCTATAACTTTTGCGTTAAACCATCATTTTTCCTAAAAGTCCTTTACAAATGCCTTCAGCCATGATTTTTCTTCAAATTTCCTGACTATATCCTTGCACATGAATTTCTTCAAATTCTCTTTCAATAGACTTTAGTCATTTTTTTTTTTTGTGAAAAGTGCATTACTCTAGCATTCAACCATTTTTCCCTTGAAATTCACTTACTATAGCCTTTTTCCATGATTTTTTTTTGAAATTCTCTTATAATAGCCTTCAACAATAGTTTTCATAAATTCCAATTACTATAGCCTTAAGCCATGATTTTTCCTCAAAATCCAATACTATAGCCTTCAGTTTTGATATTTCTTAAAATTCTCTTACTATCCCTTCAGCTTGGATTTTCCCCTAAATAAACAGCTTACTAAAACCTTCAGGCAAGTTTTTTTTCTTTAAAATCCCTTACGATAGCCTTTAAACCATAATTTCTCTTAAAATATCCTTGCAATAGCATGCAACCTTGAGTTTTTTTTCAAATTCCCTCAATATAGCCTTGAGCCAAAAATTTCTTCAAATTCTCAGACAATAGAAATTAGACATAAATTTTATCAAAATTCCCTTACTATAGCCTTTGACTATGATTGCTTTTCAAATTCCTTTCTATAGCCTTTGGCCATGATTTTGTTTTTAAACTCCTGTACTTAGAGCCTATAAACCATTGTTTTCTTTATATTCTCTAACTAAGGCCTTCAACCACGGTTTTACTACAAATAGCTTACTATTGCCTTTAATAATAATTTTTCTCCAAATTCCATTACTATTGCCGTAAACCATGATTTTTCTTAAAATTCCCTTACAATAGCATTAAACCATGATTTTTCTTAAAATTCCCTTCTCATATTGCCTTCAGCCATGATTTTTCTTCAAATTCCCTTACTATAGCCTCGTGCCATAAATTTCTCCAAATAATCTTACTGTATCCTTGAGTCATAGTTTTGGTCAACAGTCCTTTATTGTAGCCTTCAACCATTATTTTTCTTCAAATTCATGTAGTATATCCTTTTTTTCATGATTTTTGAAAAAATTTCCTTAATATAGCCTTTAAACCATAGTTTTCTTCAAATTATATTATTATAGTTTTCAATAATGATTTTTCTTTAAATTGCCTTACTATAGCATTCAGTTTTGATATTTCCTAAAATTTCCTGACAATACTCTGCAGCTCTCATTTTTTCTTAAAATTCTCATACTACAAGCATCAGCCAAGTTTTTTATTTATAATCCCTTACTATAGCCTTAAACCATGATTTGTCTTCAAAGTTCCTTCGAAAGCGTTCTATCATTATTTTTCTACAAATACCCTTACTATAGCCTTGTGCCACAAATTTCTTCAAATTCTCTTACTATAACCTTCTGTAATTTTTTTTCAAAATTCTTTAATTGTAGCCTTTAACCATGATTTGTCTTCAAATTCCTTACTGTAGGCTTTAGCCATTATTTTTTTAAAAATTCCATTACTATAGCCTTGATTCACCATTTTCTTCAAATACTCTTACCATAGCTTTATGCCAAGATTTAACTTCAAATTCCCCTACAAATGACTCAGTTTAGATTTTTCATATAATTCCCTCTCTGTAGCAATCAGCTATGATTTTTAAAAATTCTCCTACTACAACCTTCAACCATTATTTTCTTTAAATACCATTTCTATAGCCTTAAACCACGAGTTTCCATATAATTATATACCATTTATTTTATTTAAATTCTATAACTTTTTGTTAAAAACCATCATTTTTCCTAAAAGTCCTTTACAAATGCCTTCAGCCATGATTTTTCTTCAAATTTCCTGACTATATCCTTGCACATGAATTTCTTCAAATTCTCTTTCAATAGACTTTAGTCATTTTTTTTTTTTGTGAAAAGTGCATTACTCTAGCATTCAACCATTTTTCCCTTGAAATTCACTTACTATAGCTTTTTTTCCATTTTTTTTTGTGAAATTCTCTTATAATAGCCTTCAACAATAGTTTTCATAAATTCCAATTACTATAGCCTTAAGCCATGATTTTTTTCCTCAAAATCCAATACTATAGCCTTCAGTTTTGATATTTCTTAAAATTCTCTTACTATCCCTTCAGCTTGGATTTTCCCCTAAATACGCTTTTACTAAAACCTTCAGGCAAGTTTTTTTTCTTTAAAATCCCTTACGATAGCCTTAAACCATAATTTCTCTTAAAATATCCTTGCAATAGCATGCAACCTTGAGTTTTTTTCAAATTCCCTCAATATAGCCTTGAGCCAAAAATTTCTTCAAATTCTCAGACAATAGAAATTAGACATAAATTTTATCAAAATTCCCCTTACTATAGCCTTTGACTATGATTGCTTTTCAAATTCCTTTCTATAGCCTTTGGCCATGATTTTGTTTTAAACTCCTGTACTTAGAGCCTATAAACCATTGTTTTCTTTATATTCTCTAACTAAGGCCTTCAACCACGGTTTTACTACAAATCGCTTACTATTGCCTTTAATAATAATTTTTCTCCAAATTCCATTACTATTGCCGTAAACCATGATTTTTCTTAAAATTCCCTTACAATAGCATTAAACCATGATTTTTCTTAAAATTCCCTTCTCATATTGCCTTCAGCCATGATTTTTCTTCAAATTCCCTTACTATAGCCTCGTGCCATAAATTTCTCCAAATAATCTTACTGTATCCTTGAGTCATAGTTTTGGTCAACAGTCCTTTATTGTAGCCTTCAACCATTATTTTTCTTCAAATTCATGTAGTATATCCTTTTTTCATGATTTTTGAAAAAATTTCCTTAATATAGCCTTAAACCATAGTTTTCTTCAAATTATATTATTATAGTTTTCAATAATGATTTTTCTTTAAATTGCCTTACTATAGCATTCAGTTTTGATATTTCCTAAAATTTCCTGACAATACTCTGCAGCTCTCATTTTTCTTAAAATTCTCATACTACAAGCATCAGCCAAGTTTTTATTTATAATCCCTTACTATAGCCTTAAACCATGATTTGTCTTCAAAGTTCCTTCCGAAAGCGTTCTATCATTATTTTTCTACAAATACCCTTACTATAGCCTTGTGCCACAAATTTCTTCAAATTCTCTTACTATAACCTTCTGTAAATTTTTTTTCAAAATTCTTTAATTGTAGCCTTTAACCATGATTTGTCTTCAAATTCCTTACTGTAGGCTTTATCCATTATTTTTTAAAAATTCCATTACTATAGCCTTGATTCACCATTTTCTTCAAATACTCTTACCATAGCTTTATGCCAAGATTTAACTTCAAATTCCCCTACAAATGACTCCAGTTTAGATTTTTCATATAATCCCCTCTCTGTAGCAATCAGCTATGATTTTTAAAAATTCTCCTACTACAACCTTCAACCATTATTTTCTTTAAATACCATTTCTATAGCCTTAAACCACGAGTTTCCATATAATTATATACCATTTATTTTATTTAAATTCTATAACTTTTGCGTTAAACCATCATTTTTCCTAAAAGTCCTTTACAAATGCCTTCAGCCATGATTTTTCTTCAAATTTCCTGACTATATCCTTGCACATGAATTTCTTCAAATTCTCTTTCAATAGACTTTAGTCATTTTTTTGTGAAAAGTGCATTACTCTAGCATTCAACCATTTTTCCCTTGAAATTCACTTACTATAGCCTTTTTCCATGATTTTTTGTGAAATTCTCTTATAATAGCCTTCAACAATAGTTTTCATAAATTCCAATTACTATAGCCTTAAGCCATGATTTTTCCTCAAAATCCAATACTATAGCCTTCAGTTTTGATATTTCTTAAAATTCTCTTACTATCCCTTCAGCTTGGATTTTCCCCTAAATAAACTTTTACTAAAACCTTTCAGGCAAGTTTTCTTTAAAATCCCTTTCACGATAGCCTTAAACCATAATTTCTCTTAAAATATCCTTGCAATAGCATGCAACCTTGAGTTTTTTTTTCAAATTCCCTCAATATAGCCTTGAGCCAAAAATTTCTTCAAATTCTCAGACAATAGAAATTAGACATAAATTTTATCAAAATTCCCCTTACTATAGCCTTTGACTATGATTGCTTTTCAAATTCCTTTCTATAGCCTTTGGCCATGATTTTGTTTTAAACTCCTGTACTTAGAGCCTATAAACCATTGTTTTCTTTATATTCTCTAACTAAGGCCTTCAACCACGGTTTTACTACAAATCGCTTACTATTGCCTTTAATAATAATTTTTCTCCAAATTCCATTACTATTGCCGTAAACCATGATTTTTTTCTTAAAATTCCCTTACAATAGCATTAAACCATGATTTTTCTTAAAATTCCCTTCTCATATTGCCTTCAGCCATGATTTTTCTTCAAATTCCCTTACTATAGCCTCGTGCCATAAATTTCTCCAAATAATCTTACTTGTATCCTTGAGTCATAGTTTTGGTCAACAGTCCTTTATTGTAGCCTTCAACCATTATTTTTCTTCAAATTCATGTAGTATATCCTTTTTTCATGATTTTTGAAAAAATTTCCTTAATATAGCCTTAAACCATAGTTTTCTTCAAATTATATTATTATAGTTTTCAATAATGATTTTCTTTAAATTGCCTTACTATAGCATTCAGTTTTGATATTTCCTAAAATTTCCTGACAATACTCTGCAGCTCTCATTTTTTCTTAAAATTCTCATACTACAAGCATCAGCCAAGTTTTTTATTTATAATCCCTTACTATAGCCTTAAACCATGATTTGTCTTCAAAGTTCCTTCCGAAAGCGTTCTATCATTATTTTTCTACAAATACCCTTACTATAGCCTTGTGCCACAAATTTCTTCAAATTCTCTTACTATAACCTTCTGTAAATTTTTTTTCAAAATTCTTTAATTGTAGCCTTTAACCATGATTTGTCTTCAAATTCCTTACTGTAGGCTTTTATCCATTATTTTTTAAAAATTCCATTACTATAGCCTTGATTCACCATTTTCTTCAAATACTCTTACCATAGCTTTATGCCAAGATTTAACTTCAAATTCCCCTACAAATGACTCCAGTTTAGATTTTTCATATAATTCCCTCTCTGTAGCAATCAGCTATGATTTTTAAAAATTCTCCTACTACAACCTTCAACCATTATTTTCTTTAAATACCATTTCTATAGCCTTAAACCACGAGTTTCCATATAATTATATACCATTTATTTTATTTAAATTCTATAACTTTTGCGTTAAACCATCATTTTTCCTAAAAGTCCTTTACAAATGCCTTCAGCCATGATTTTTCTTCAAATTTCCTGACTATATCCTTGCACATGAATTTCTTCAAATTCTCTTTCAATAGACTTTAGTCATTTTTTTGTGAAAAGTGCATTACTCTAGCATTCAACCATTTTTCCCTTGAAATTCACTTACTATAGCCTTTTTCCATGATTTTTTTTGAAATTCTCTTATAATAGCCTTCAACAATAGTTTTCATAAATTCCAATTACTATAGCCTTAAGCCATGATTTTTTCCTCAAAATCCAATACTATAGCCTTCAGTTTTGATATTTCTTAAAATTCTCTTACTATCCCTTCAGCTTGGATTTTCCCTAAATCACGCTTTACTAAAACCTTCAGGCAAGTTTTTTTTTCTTTAAAATCCCTTACGATAGCCTTAAACCATAATTTCTCTTAAAATATCCTTGCAATAGCATGCAACCTTGAGTTTTTTTTCAAATTCCCTCAATATAGCCTTGAGCCAAAAAAATTTCTTCAAATTCTCAGACAATAGAAATTAGACATAAATTTTATCAAAATTCCCCTTACTATAGCCTTTGACTATGATTGCTTTTTCAAATTCCTTTCTATAGCCTTTGGCCATGATTTTGTTTTAAACTCCTGTACTTAGAGCCTATAAACCATTGTTTTCTTTATATTCTCTAACTAAGGCCTTCAACCACGGTTTTACTACAAATAAACTTACTATTGCCTTTAATAATAATTTTTCTCCAAATTCCATTACTATTGCCGTAAACCATGATTTTTCTTAAAATTCCCTTACAATAGCATTAAACCATGATTTTTCTTAAAATTCCCTTCTCATATTGCCTTCAGCCATGATTTTTCTTCAAATTCCCTTACTATAGCCTCGTGCCATAAATTTCTCCAAATAATCTTACTGTATCCTTGAGTCATAGTTTTGGTCAACAGTCCTTTATTGTAGCCTTCAACCATTATTTTTCTTCAAATTCATGTAGTATATCCTTTTTTCATGATTTTTGAAAAAATTTCCTTAATATAGCCATTTTAAACCATAGTTTTCTTCAAATTATATTATTATAGTTTTCAATAATGATTTTTCTTTAAATTGCCTTACTATAGCATTCAGTTTTGATATTTCCTAAAATTTTCCTGACAATACTCTGCAGCTCTCATTTTTCTTAAAATTCTCATACTACAAGCATCAGCCAAGTTTTTTTATTTATAATCCCTTACTATAGCCTTAAACCATGATTTGTCTTCAAAGTTCCTTCTAAAAGCGTTCTATCATTATTTTTCTACAAATACCCTTACTATAGCCTTGTGCCACAAATTTCTTCAAATTCTCTTACTATAACCTTCTGTAAATTTTTTTTCAAAATTCTTTAATTGTAGCCTTTAACCATGATTTGTCTTCAAATTCCTTACTGTAGGCTTTTAGCCATTATTTTTTAAAAAATTCCATTACTATAGCCTTGATTCACCATTTTCTTCAAATACTCTTACCATAGCTTTATGCCAAGATTTAACTTCAAATTCCCCTACAAATGACTCCAGTTTAGATTTTTCATATAATTCCCTCTCTGTAGCAATCAGCTATGATTTTTAAAAATTCTATTACTACAACCTTCAACCATTATTTTCTTTAAATACCATTTCTATAGCCTTAAACCACGAGTTTCCATATAATTATATACCATTTATTTTATTTAAATTCTATAACTTTTGCCTTAAACCATCATTTTTCCTAAAAGTCCTTTACAAATGCCTTCAGCCATGATTTTTTCTTCAAATTTCCTGACTATATCCTTGCACATGAATTTCTTCAAATTCTCTTTCAATAGACTTTAGTCATTTTTTTTTGTGAAAAGTGCATTACTCTAGCATTCAACCATTTTTCCCTTGAAATTCACTTACTATAGCCTTTTTCCATGATTTTTTTTTGAAATTCTCTTATAATAGCCTTCAACAATAGTTTTATAAATTCCAATTACTATAGCCTTAAGCCATGATTTTTCCTCAAAATCCAATACTATAGCCTTCAGTTTTGATATTTCTTAAAATTCTCTTACTATCCCTTCAGCTTGGATTTTCCCCTAAATACGCTTTTTACTAAAACCTTCAGGCAAGTTTTTTTTTCTTTAAAATCCCTTACGATAGCCTTAAACCATAATTTCTCTTAAAATATCCTTGCAATAGCATGCAACCTTGAGTTTTTTCAAATTCCCTCAATATAGCCTTGAGCCAAAAAATTTCTTCAAATTCTCAGACAATAGAAATTAGACATAAATTTTATCAAAAATTCCTTACTATAGCCTTTGACTATGATTTCTTTTCAAATTCCTTTCTATAGCCTTTGGCCATGATTTTTTTTTTAAACTCCTGTACTTAGAGCCTATAAACCATTGTTTTCTTTATATTCTCTAACTAAGGCCTTCAACCACGGTTTTACTTCAAATCGCTTACTATTGCCTTTAATAATAATTTTTTCTCCAAATTCCATTACTATTGCAGTAAACCATGATTTTTCTTAAAATTCCCTTACAATAGCATTAAACCATGATTTTTCTTAAAATTCCCTTCTCATATTGCCTTCAGCCATGATTTTTTTTCTTCAAATTCCCTTACTATAGCCTCGTGCCATAAATTTCTCCAAATAATCTTACTGTATCCTTGAGTCATAGTTTTGGTCAACAGTCCTTTATTGTAGCCTTCAACCATTATTTTTCTTCAAATTCATGTAGTATATCCTTTTTTTTCATGATTTTTGAAAAAATTTCCTTAATATAGCCTTGAACCATAGTTTTCTTCAAATTATATTATTATAGTTTTCAATAATGATTTTTCTTTAAATTGCCTTACTATAGCATTCAGTTTTGATATTTCCTAAAATTTCCTGACAATACTCTGCAGCTCTCATTTTTCTTAAAATTCTCATACTACAAGCATCAGCCAAGTTTTTTATTTATAATCCCTTACTATAGCCTTAAACCATGATTTGTCTTCAAAGTTCCTTCCGAAGCGTTCTATAATTATTTTTCTACAAATACCCTTACTATAGCCTTGTGCCACGAATTTCTTCAAATTCTTTTACTATAACGTTCAGTAATTTTTTTTTCAAAATTCCATAATTGTAGCCTTTAACCATGATTTGACTTCAAATTCCTTACTATAGGCTTTTAGCCATGATTTTTTTTAAAATTCCATTACAATAGCCTTGATTCACCATTTTCTTCAAATTCTCTTACTATAGCTTTATACCAAGATTTTACTTCAAATTCCTTTACAAAAACTCCAGTTAAGATTTTTCATATAATTCCCTCTCTGTAGCATTCAGCTCTGATTTTTTAAAAATTCTATTACTACAACCTTCAACCATTATTTTCTTTAAATACCATTTCTATAGCCTTAAACCACGAGTTTCCATATAATTATATACCATTTATTTTATTTAAATTCTATAACTTTTGCCTTAAACCATCATTTTTCCTAAAAGTCCTTTACTAATGCCTTCAGCCATGATTTTTCTTCAAATTTCCTGACTATATCCTTGCACATGAATTTCTTCAAATTCTCTTTCAATAGACTTTAGTCATTTTTTTTTTGTGAAAAGTGCATTACTCTAGCATTCAACCATTTTTCCCTTGAAATTCACTTACTATAGCCTTTTTCCATGATTTTTTTTGAAATTCTCTTATAATAGCCTTCAACCATAGTTTTCATAAATTCAATTACTATAGCCTTAAGCCATGATTTTTCCTCAAAATCCAATACTATAGCCTTCAGTTTTGATATTTCTTAAAATTCTCTTACTATCCCTTCAGCTTGGATTTTCCCCTAAATAAACTTTTACTAAAACCTTCAGGCAAGTTTTTTTCTTTAAAATCCCCTTACGATAGCCTTAAACCATAATTTCTCTTAAAATATCCTTGCAATAGCATGCAACCTTGAGTTTTTTTCAAATTCCCTCAATATAGCCTTGAGCCAAAAATTTCTTCAAATTCTCAGACAATAGAAATTAGACATAAATTTTATCAAAATTCCCTTACTATAGCCTTTGACTATGATTGCTTTTCAAATTCCTTTCTATAGCCTTTGGCCATGATTTTTGTTTTAAACTCCTGTACTTAGAGCCTATAAACCATTGTTTTCTTTATATTCTCTAACTAAGGCCTTCAACCACGGTTTTACTTCAAATCGCTTACTATTGCCTTTAATAATAATTTTTCTCCAAATTCCATTACTATTGCCGTAAACCATGATTTTTTCTTAAAATTCCCTTACAATAGCATTAAACCATGATTTTTCTTAAAATTCCCTTCTCATATTGCCTTCAGCCATGATTTTTCTTCAAATTCCCTTACTATAGCCTCGTGCCATAAATTTCTCCAAATAATCTTACTGTATCCTTGAGTCATAGTTTTGGTCAACAGTCCTTTATTGTAGCCTTCAACCATTATTTTTCTTCAAATTCATGTAGTATATCCTTTTTTTTCATGATTTTTGAAAAAATTTCCTTAATATAGCCTTGAACCATAGTTTTCTTCAAATTATATTATTATAGTTTTCAATAATGATTTTTTTCTTTAAATTGCCTTACTATAGCATTCAGTTTTGATATTTCCTAAAATTTCCTGACAATACTCTGCAGCTCTCATTTTTCTTAAAATTCTCATACTACAAGCATCAGCCAGTTTTTTATTTATAATCCCTTACTATAGCCTTAAACCATGATTTGTCTTCAAAGTTCCTTCCGAAAGCGTTCTATAATTATTTTTCTACAAATACCCTTACTATAGCCTTGTGCCAATGAATTTCTTCAAATTTTTTTACAATAACGTTTCAGTAATTTTTTTTTCAAAATTCCATAATTGTAGCCTTTAACCATGATTTGACTTCAAATTCCTTACTATAGGCTTTTTAGCCATTATTTTTTTGTTAAAATTCAATTACAATAGCCTTGAACCACCATTTTCTGGAAATTCTCTTACTATAGCTTTATACCATGATTTTACTTCAAATTCCTTTACAAAACCTCAGTTAAGATTTTTCATATAATTCCCTCTATGTAGCATTCAGCTCTGATTTTTTTAAAATTCTATTACTACAACCTTCAACCATTATTTTTCTTTAAATACCATTTCTATAGCCTTAAACCATGAGTTTCCATATAATTATATACCATTTATTTTATTTAAATTCTATAACTTTTGCCTTAAACCATCATTTTTTCCTAAAAGTCCTTTACTAATGCCTTCAGCCATGATTTTTCTTCAAATTTCCTGACTATATCCTTGCACATGAATTTCTTCAAATTCTCTTTCAATAGACTTTAGTCATTTTTTTTGTGAAAAGTGCATTACTCTAGCATTCAACCATTTTTCCCTTGAAATTCACTTACTATAGCTTTTTTTCCATGATTTTTTTGAAATTCTCTTATAATAGCCTTCAACCATAGTTTTCATAAATTCCAATTACTATAGCCTTAAGCCATGATTTTTCCTCAAAATCCAATACTATAGCCTTCAGTTTTGATATTTTTTAAAATTCTCTTACTATCCCTTCAGCTTGGATTTTCCCCTAAATACGCTTACTAAAACCTTCAGGCAAGTTTTTTTCTTTAAAATCCCTTACGATAGCCTTAAACCATAATTTCTCTTAAAATATCCTTGCAATAGCATGCAACCTTGAGTTTTTTTCAAATTCCCTCAATATAGCCTTGAGCCAAAAATTTCTTCAAATTCTCAGACAATAGAAATTAGACATAAATTTTATCAAAATTCCCTTACTAAAGCCTTTGACTATGATTGCTTTTCAAATTCCTTTCTATAGCCTTTGGCCATGATTTTGTTTTAAACTCCTGTACTTAGAGCCTATAAACCATTGTTTTCTTTATATTCTCTAACTAAGGCCTTCAACCACGGTTTTACTTCAAATCGCTTAATATTGTCTTCAATAATAATTTTTCTCCAAATTCCATTACTATTGCCGTAAACCATTATTTTTCTTAAAATTCCCTTACAATAGCATTAAACCATGATTTTTCTTAAATTTCCCTTCTTATATTGCCTTCAGCCATCATTTTGCTTCAAATTCCCTTACTATAGCCTCATGCCACAAATTTCTCCAAACTATCTTACTGCATCCTTGAGTCATAGTTTTGGTCAAAGTCCCTTATTGTAGCCTTCAACCATTATTTTTTCTTCAACTTCTTTTAGTATATCCTTTTTTTTTCATGATTTTTTGAAATAATTTCCTTAATATAGCCTTGAACCATAGTTTTCTTCAAATTATATTATTATAGTTTTCAAAAAATGATTTTCTTTAAATTGCCTTACTATAGCATTCAGTTTTGATATTTCCTAAAATTTCCTGACAATACTCTTCAGCTCTCATTTTTCTTAAAATTCTCATACTACAAGCATCAGCCAAGTTTTATATTTATAATCCCCTTACTATAGCCTTAAAACCATGATTTGTCTTCAAAGTTCTTTAGAAAAAAGCATTCTATCATTATTTTTCTACAAATACCCTTACTATAGCCTTGTGCCACGAATTTCTTCAAATTCTCTTACTATAACCTTCAGTAATTTTTTTTTTTTTTAAATTCCTTAATTGTAGCCTTTAACCATGATTTGTCTTCAAATTCCTTACTGTAAGGCTTTTAGCCATTATTTATGTTAAATTTCCATTACTATAGCCTTGATTCACCTTTTTCTTCAAATACTCTAAATATAGCTTTATGCCAAGATTTTACTTCAAATTCTTTTTACAAAAAGCCTCCAGTTAAGATTTTTCATATAATTCTCTCTCAGTAGCAATCAGCTCTGATTTTTAAAAATTCTCTTACTACAACCTTCAACCATTATTTTCTTTAAATACCATTTCTATTGCCTTTAAACCATGAGTTTCCATATAATTCTACATCATTTATTTTATTTAAATTCTATAACTTTTGCCCTAAACCATCATTTTTCCTAAAAGTCCTTTACTATTGCCTTCAGCCATGATTTTTTTCTTCAAATTTCAAACTATAGCCTTGCACATGAATTTATTCAAATTCTCTTACAATAGCCTTTAGTCAGTTTTTTGTGAAAGTGCATTACCTAGCCTTCAACCATTTTTTTTCCTTCAAATTCACTTATTATAGCCTTTTTTCCATGATTTTCTTTGAAATTCTCTTATAATAGCCTTCAACCATAGTTTTCATAAATTCCAATTACTATAGCCTTGAGCCATGATTTTTCTTCAAAATCCCATATCTAGCCTTCGTTTGATTTTTCTTAAAATTCTTTACTATCCCCTTCAGCTTGATTTTCCCCTACCTGCTTTTTACTAAAACCGTCACAAAGTCTTTTTCTTTAAAATCCCTTACGATAGCCTTAAACCATAATTTCTCTTAAAATATCCTTGTAATAGCATGCAACCTTGAGTTTTTCAAATTCCCTCAATATAGCCTTGCGCCAAAAATTTCTTCAAATTCTCGATTAATAGAAATTAGACATAAATTTTATCAAAATTTCCTTACTATTGCCTTTGACTTTGATTGTTATTCAAATTCCTTTCTATTGCCTTTGGCCATGATTTTTTGTTAAACTCCTGTACTTAGCGCCTATAAACCATTGTTTTTTTACATTCTCTAATAAAGCCTTCAACCACGGTTTTACTTCAAATAAGCTTACTATTGCCTTCAATAATAATTTTCTCTAAATTCCATTATTATTTCCTCAGAACCATGATTTTTTCTTAAAATTCCTTTACAATAGCATTAAACCAATGATTTTTCTAAAAATTCTTCTTATATTGCCTTCAGCCATGATTTTTTCTTCAACTTCCCTTACTATAGCCCTCGTGCCATAAATTTCTCCAAATAATTTTACTGGTATCCCCTGAGTCATAGTTTTTCACAAAAGTCCTTTATTGTAGCCTTCAACCATTATTTTTCTTCAAATTAATGTGAGTATATCCTTTTTTTCATGATTTTTGAAAAAATTTCCTTAATAT
>JAINDJ010000016.1:0-127786 GCA_019845555.1 Aristolochia fimbriata
TTTGACTGAAGGCTATAGTAAGGAATTTTTAAAAAAATCATGGCTGAAAGATATAGTAAAGGAATTTTAGAAAATCTTTGCTTAAAGCCATAGTAAACTTAAATATAAGAAAAATCATTGTTTAAAAGCTATTGTAAGGGGCATTTTTGAAAATTATTGCTGATGGCTAGTAAAGGCTTGAAGTATGAAGACTATAGTAATGGAATTTGAAGAAAATATTAACTTAAGGCAATGGTAAGGAATTGATAGAAAAATCTTAGCAAAAGTAATAGTAAGGGATTTTAAAAAAAAATCTTTGCTAAAAATGATTATAATGGAAATATTAGAAAAATCATTGTTGAAGGCAATTGTAAGGAAATTTTTGAAAAATCATTGCTGAAGAGAGAGGGTAATGTAAGGAAATTTATAAAAGTCATAAGTGAAAACTATAGTAAAGAAAATTCTAAGAGGAAAATATGACTGAAGAAGAAAAGTGTATGGGAATATGAAGAAAAACTTTTATTAGTGAAGGAGCTATGAGTAAGGAATTTGAAGAAAAATTTAGCTGAAGCTTTTGTATGAATTTTAACAAAATCAAATCTTAAAATTTTAACAAAAATAAAATCATGTGGAATTTTAAGAAAAATCATGGCTGAAGGTTTTAGTGAGCAAAATTTTAGAAAAAATCATGGCAAAAAACTATGCTACTAAATTTTAAAATGCGTTGAAGCGCAATAGTAAGGGAATTTGAATAATAATAATGGTTGAAGGCTATAGTAAGAGAAATATAAGAAATTTGTTGGATGAAAAGATATAGTAAGTAAATATGACATGTAAATCATGGCTGAAGTCTATAGTGAAGGAACTTTACTAAAATTAATTATTGATGGTCAGTAAGAAATTTGGAGTAAAATATGTATGAAGACTACAGTAAGGAATTTGAAGAAAATTTTTTTGTTTGAAGGCTAAGTTAGGAATTTTAAGAAAAAATCAAGGTTGAAAGGTCAAAATTTTAAGAAAAATCTTTCCTACAAGCTATAGTAAATGAAATAAAAAAAAATATCATGGTTGAAGGCTATTGTAAGGAAAATTTTTTAAATTAATTACCGATGATAGTAAATAGAAAAGGGAATTTTTCAAAACTCATAAGTGAAAGCTATAAAAGGAAGCAAAATATGACTGAAAGACAATAGTAAGGGAATTTGAAGAAGAATCTTGAAGCTATAGTGAAGGGAATTTGAAGAAAAATTCTTACGGAAGCCTATAGTAAGGGAACTTTTAACAAAATCAAAGCTTGAAGGATCTTGTTAGAGAATTTTAAGAAAAATCAAAGGCTGAAAGCCATTGAGAGCAAAAATTTAAGAAAATCATGGCAAAAAAGCTTTTACTTAGGGAAATTTTAAAACTATGGCAGAAAAAATACTCAGGTAATATAAAGAAAAATATGAAGGCTATGTTAAGAAAACATAAGAAATATAATGGATGAAGAATATAGTAACTAAATTTTATAAAAATCATTATTGAAGTCTATAGTAACGGAACATTACAAAAATTTTAGAAAATATGTTTGGAAAGAAACATGCTTGAAGAAAATCATTGAATTAATTTAAGAAAAACAAATCTTTCCTAAAAAAAAGCCATAACAAACGAAATATAAGAAAAATCATGCTTGAAGGCCATTGTAGCGGAGAAGTTCAAAAAATCATTAAGAACGCTAAAAGTAAGGGAATTTTTTAAAAATTCATAAGTGAAACTATAGTAAGAAAAATTTGAAGTAAAATATGAAGACAATGGGAAGGGAATTTGAAGAATCTTGGGTGAAGGCTATTGCAAAGGAATTTGAAGGAAATTCTTATTGAGGACATATAGGAATTTTAACAAAAGTAAAGCTAAAGCGTCTGTTGTAAAATTTTAAAAAAAAACATGGCCAAATACTATTGTGTGTCGCGAAATTTAAGAAAAATAATAACTGAAAGCTATTCAAGGGAAATTTTTAAAAATCAAGGCGTAATAGGTATGAAGGGGAATTTTAATAAAATAATGGTCAAAGGCTATAGTAAGAGAAATATAAGAAATTGCATGGATGAAGGATATAGTAAGTAAATATTCTGAAAATTATTTGGATGAAGTTTTAATAGTAAAGGAGCATTACTAAAATTTATTAGTGAAGGAGCCATTGTAAGAAATTTGAAGTAAAATATTGCTAAAGACTATAGTAGGGATTTTTTAAAGAAAATGAAAATATGATTGAGGAAAGGCAATAGTAAGGGAGTTTAAGAAAAATCATTGTGAAAAACTATTGTAAACAAATATAATAAAATCATGGTTATAGGTTATTGTGAGGGGAATTTTAGAAAAATTATTACTCAAAGAAAGCTATTGTGGCGATTTTTTTCCTAAATTCATAGAGTGAAAGCTATAGTAAGAAAATTTGAAGTAAAATGTGATTAGAGACTATGGTAAGGGAGGTTGAAGAAAAGAATTTTGTGGTGATGGCTATAGTAAAGGAATTTGATGAAACTTCTTAGCTGGAAAAAGCATGAGGAATTTTAACTTTCAGAAATCAAAGCGGGGAGTCTATTGAGAGGAATTTTATGGAAAATCGGCTTGAAGGGTAATTGAGAAAAAATTTAAGAAAAAATCATGGCTGAAGCTATACTAGAAATTTTAAAAAAAATTAAGGTGGAAGGTAATAGTAAGGGAATTTTATTGAAAATAATGGTTGAAGGCTTTATAGTTATAAGAAATAAAAGATTTCAGGTTGAAGGATATGGTTAGTAAATATAATGGAAAAATCTTGGCTGAAGTCTCTTGTAATGCAACTTTACTAAAATTCATTAGTGAAAGGCCGTTAATAAGGGCTGAAGTAAAAAATCACAAACCTGTCGTTAAAAAAAATAATATGAAGAAAATTTTTGACTGAAGGATATTATAAGGGAATTTTTAAGAAAAATCATGTAGCTGGTATAACGAAAAATTTTTAAGAAAATATTTGCTTAAAGAAACTATAGTAAATGAAATATAAGAAAAATCACGTTGAGAAGGCAATTGTAAGGGACATTTTACAAACTATATCTGAAGTTAAGGAATTGGTGAATGGAATTTGACAGTGAAAGCAGAATAAGGAATGGAATGGAACAGGACTAGTGACTCAGAATGGCACTTAAGGAAGAATTTGAATGAAGGGAATGAAAGAAAATTTGACGGAAGTCAATGGAATGGAATGGAAAATTAAAGAAGGAAGGAATGGAAAATCACAGGAAAATCAGAAACTTATGGAATGAACAAGGATGGAATGGAAGGAAGGAAGAGAAGGAATGGATGAAGAAGGAATGGAAAATGGAATGGAAATGAAGGAATAAACATGGAATGGAAGGAATGAAATAATGTACCTAAAGAAACAACAAGGGAATTTTAAGAAAAGCCGCTGTTTTAGCTGTAAGGAGAGATTTTAAAACAACAAGCACAAGGCAATTGAAAGTTTTAAACTCATAAGTGAAAGCTATAAAGGAAATTCGAAGTAAATTATGAAAAAAGACAATAGTAAGGGAATTTTAAAAATAATCATGGTTGAAGAGCTATAATAAAAATTGAAAGAAAATTCTCAGTTTTAAAAACCTGATAAGTGAAAATTTCAAACAAAATCAAAGTAAGTGGGCTAGAGGACAATGTTTTGGAATTTTAAGAAAAACTTGGGTGAGGAATATAGGAATGAAATTCTTTACTGAAAAATCATGGCTAAACATTTCTTAGGAAATTAAAAAACAATCATGAGAGGCAATTGTTTTTTGAATATACAAAAAAATAATGGCTCTAGGCTTTTGTAAGAGAAATATATAATAAATTTAGTGGATGGAATATAGTTAGTAAATTTATCAAAAAATCATGGCAGGAGGCAATTCTATAAATGTGGAACATTACTAAAGTTTGTTAGTGAAGGCCGTTGTAAGGAGGGTGAAGTAAAATATGTCAAAGTCTAATAGAAATTTGGAAAGAAAATTATTTACTCAAGGCAATAGTAGGGGATTTTAATAAAAATCATGGCTAAAAGCAATAAGAAAAGTGAATTTTTAAGAAAAAAATCTTGTTGAAACATAGTAAATGAAATATAAAATTATTCACGGTTTGAATATTATGAATTAAAAATCTTAACATAATATGGTATGGAACTGAAAAAACATAAGTGAAAGCTTATAGTAAGAAATTTTAAAGCAAACAAGACCCATTAATAATGAAGTAGATCGAGAAGAACTTTGGGGAGGAAGAATAGAAAAGGAATTTTGAAACAGTACCCTCACTGAGGTCATAGGACGAACATAAACTCAATCTTGCAATTGTTAGGAATTTAAGAAAATCAGGTTGAAGGCTTGATATGAAATTTCAAGAGTAAGACATGAGTTGACCACAAAATTCTGAAAAAATGAAATGGTAGTCAATAGTGGCGTGAGCCTGGAATGAAACAATTGGGTTTAGCCACAAAGAGAAATGAGGAAATCACGGATGAAGGCCAGAAGGGCAACATAGAAAACTATGAATAAGTTAGAATTTAGAAAATCTTTGTTAAAAAATGATTGTAAACCAAATATAAGAAAAAAATCATTGTTGAAGGAGAAGCTATAGTAAAGGAGATTTTTGAAAAATCATTTAGCAAAAGGTAATAGTAAGAATTTTCGAAAATTCATAAGTGAAAACTATAGTAAGAAATTTGAAGTACAATATGACTGAAGACAATAGTAAGGGAATTTGAAGAAAGAATCTTGGTGAAACTATAGTAAAGGGAATTTGAAGAAAATTCTTTCTTAAGCCTGTAGTGATGGGGTACAACAAAATCAAATCTGAAGGCTATTGTTAGGAATTTTAAGAAAACTTCGTGGCTGAAGGCTACCATTTGAGATAAATTTAAGAAAAATCATGGCTGAAAAGCTATACTAAGGAAATTTTAAAAAACATAGCAGGAAGGTAATAAGTTAAGGAATTTTTTAATAATAATAATGGTTCAATGCTATAGAAAAGAGAAATATAAGAAAAATCATGGATGAAGGATATAGTAAGTAAATATTATGAAAAAACCATGGCGAAATCTATAGTAATGGAACTTTACCAAAATTCATTAGTGAAGGTCATTGTAAAGGAAATTTGGAAGTAAAATCGATCTGAAGCCAATTGTAAGGGGAATTTGGTTTTTTTTCACTTAAAAGGCCATAATAAGGGAATTTTACAAAATCATGGCTGAAAACAATAGCAAAGAAATTTTAAGAAAAATCATTGGTAAAAGCTATAGTAAACAAAATATAAAAGTGTCGTTGTAGGTTATTTAAGGGGCATTTTTTTGATAAATCATCGTCGAACACCATAGTAAGGGAATTTTTACTAAAATTTATAAGTGAAAGCTACAGTAAAATTTGAAGTAAAAATGACTGAAGACTATAGTAAGAGAATCTTAAGAAGAATCTTGAGTGAAGGCTAAAGTGGTATTAGAATTTAAAAAAACTCTTGACTGAAACCAATAACAGGGAATTTTAAAAAAAAATCAAAGCTGAAGTGTATAGTCAGGGGAATTTTTTAAGAAAAAAAATCATTGGAGGCTATAGTGAGGAAAAATTTAAGAGAAATCATGGCTAGAAGCTATATTAAAGGATATTTTAAAAAATGAAGGTGGAAGGCAATAGTAAGGGGAATATATAAGGGAAAATAATGTCTGAAGAGGCTATTGTAAGAGAAATATATGAAACTTCATGGATGAAGGGCATAGTAGAATAGAATTTTATGAAGAAAAATCATTGCTGAAGTCTATAATGTGAAACTTTACTAAAATTTATTAGTGAAGGCTATGAAGGAGATTTGGAAGAAAATTTGTTTGAAGACTAAATGAGGGAATTTGAAGAAAATTATTGACTGAAGAGGCAATTGTAAGAGATTTTAAGAAAAATCATGGCTAAAACAATTGCTACAAGAATTTAAAAAAATCTTTAAAAAAAAGCTATAGTAGGCAGGAAATATAAGAAAAAATCATGGTTGAAGGCTATTGTAAGGAAATTTAGGAAAAATCATTGCAAAAGGCTACAGTAAGGAATTTTCAAAAAATTCATAAGTAAAGCCTGTTGAAAATTTGAAGTAAAAAATGTCTCAAGACAATAGTAAGGGAATTTGAACAAGAATCTGAGGTGAAGGCTATAGTAAAAAGGAATTTGAAGAAAATTCTTTATGGAGGCCATTAGTAGAATTTTAACAACAAAATCAAAGCAATTGTTTGGGAATTTTAAAATAATGGTTGAAAGGCTTTAGTGAGGCTGAAATTAAGAAAAATAATGGTTGAAAGCTATTCTAGGGAAATTTTAAAAAATCAAAGTGGGAAGGCAATAGTAAGGGAATTTTAATAAAATAATGGTTGAAGGCTATAGTAAGAGGAATATTGAAATTTCATAGATGAAGGATGTAGTAAAAATATAATGAAAAATCATGGCGCAGTCTATAGTATGAGCATTACTAATAGTTATTAGTGAGAAGGCCATTGTTTGAAAATTTGATGTAAATATGATTGAAGACTCTAGTATGAGAAATTAGAAGATAAATATTAACTGAAGGCAATAAGAAGGAATTCTTTGAAAAATCATTAGAAAAAGATATAGTAAACGAAATATAAAAAAAATCACAGTTGAAGGTTATTGTGATGGAAATTTTGAAAAATTATTGCTCTAGGCTATAGTAAGGGAATTTTAAAAAATTCATAAGTGTATGCTATATAGTAAGAAAATATGAAGTAAAATATGACTGAAGCCAATAGTAAGGGGAATTTGAAGAAAATTCTTGTGTGTAGGCTATAGTAAAGTAATTTGAAGAAAATTCTTTGCTGAAGCCTGTAGTAAAAAAAGGGAATTTTAACAAAAATCAAAGCTGAAGGCTATTGTTAGGAATTTTAAGAAAATCATGGATGAAGGCTATAGTGAGCCTAAATTTAAGAAAAATTATGGCTGAATGCTATAGTAAGGGAAATTTTTAAAACATTAGGTGGAAGGCAAAAGTAAGGGAATTTTAATAAAAATAATGGTTGAAGGGAATAGTAAGAGAAATATAAGAAATTTCATTGATGAAGGATATAGTAAGTAAATATAATGAAAAATCATGGCTGAAGCCTATTGTAATGGAACTTTTCTAAAATTCATTAGTGAAACCGTTGTAGGAAATTTGAAGTTAAATATGTCTGAAGCCAATAGTAAGGAATTTGAAGTAAATTTTTGACTGAAGGCTATAGTAAAGAGGATTTTAAGAAAAACATGGCTGAAAGCAATAGCAAAGGAACTTTTAAGAAAATCATGGCAAAAGCAATAGTAAAGAATTTTAAGGAAAATCTTTTGCTAAAAAGCTATAGTAAAATGAAATAAGAAAAATCATTGTGGAAGGCTATTGTAAGGGACATTTTGAAAAACCATTGCTGAAGGCTATAATAAGGGAGTTTTACGAAAATTGATAAATGAAAGCTATAGTAAGGAAATTGAAGTAAAAACATGACTGAAGACTATAGTATGGGAATTTTTAAGAAGAATCTAGTGTGAAGGCTAAAGTATGGGAATTTTAAAAATGTTTGACTGAAGCCTATCGTAAGGGAGTTTTAACAAAAATCAAAGCTGAAGGCTATAGTTAAGGGAATTTTAAGAAAAATCATGGTAGAAGGCTATGGTGATCAAATTTTAGTAAAATCTTGGCTGAAAGCTATACTAATGGAAATTATAAAAAAAAATCATGGCCGGAAGGCATTAGTAAGGAATATAATGAAAAATAATGGCTGAACGCAATTGTAAAAAAATATAAGAAATTTCATGGATGAAGAATATCGTAAATAAATTTTGTGAAAAATCATGGTTGAAGTCTATAGTACTGGAACATTACTAAAACATATTAATGAAGGCCGTTGTAAGGGAATTTAAAGTAAAATATGTCTGAACACTATATTAATGGAATTTGAAAAAAATTATTGACTGAGAGGCAATAGTAAAGGGAATTTTAAGAAAAATCATGGCTGAAAGCAATATTAAGAGAATTTAAAAAAATCTTTCCAAAAAGATATAGTAAACAAAATATAAGAAAAATAATGGTTCAAGGCAATATAAGGGAAATTTTTGAAAAATCAATGCCAATGGCAACTGTAAGGGAATTTTTTAAAATTTCATAAGTGATAGCTATAGTTAAATAATTTGAAGTAAAATATGACGCAAGACAATAGTAAGGGAATTTGAAGAAGAATCTTGGGTGAAGGCAATAATAAAGGAATTTGAAGAAAATTCTTTACTGAGGCCTATAGTAAGGGAATTTTTAACAAAAATCAAAGCTAAGGGATATTGTTAGGGAATTTTAAGAAAAATCATGGCTGAAGGCTATAGGGACAAAATTTAAGAAAAATAATGGCAGAAAGATATACTAAACAAATTTTTAAAAAAAGTTAGAAACCAATTTAAAGGAAATTTTACAAAAAAATAATGGTTGAAGGCTGTAGTAAGAGAAATATGAAAAATTTCATGGATGAAGGATATAGTACGTAAATATTATGAAAAATCATGGCTGAAGTCTATAGTAATGGAGTAGTACTAAAATTTATTTGTTAAGGCCGTTGTTTGGAAATTTGAAGTAAAATATGTTTGAAGACTATAGTAATGGAATTTGAAGAAAATTATTAACTGAAGGCAATAGTAAGGGAATTTTAAGAAAAATCATGGCTGAAAGTAATAGTATGGGAATTTTAAGAAAATTCTTTGCTAAAATGATAGTAACCAAAATATAAGAAAAATCATTGTTGAAGGCTATTGTATGGGAAATTTTGAAAAAAATCATTGCTGAAGGCTATGGCAAGGGAATTTTTCAAAAATTCATAAGTGATAGCTATGGTAAGAAAATTTGAAGTAAAATATGATCGAGACAATAGTAAGGGAATTTGAAGAAGAATATGACTTGTTGTGTGTCTAGCATGTGCACTAGGTCAGCAAGTAATATAGACTCAAGAGTCCAGATATCGATCCCACAGAGACCTTGTTGAGAACCTAGTCTAAGTAAAAAATTTTATGATGATTGAGGTAAACAATTTTGGGTTTTTGAAAACTGAAAAAGAAAATAGAATTTAATACTAATGAATTAGATGACTAAACCTTATGGAGATGAGATGTTGGGGAAAAGTGTCAATCCCTCGTTATTAGCGTGCAAAGTTCTGATTTTATAGCTCAAGTACCTTTACCTTGACTTAGCTTTTGAAAACCTGGTTACCCATTTACAGGAAGTAACTTTCACCTATTCTTTGAACTCCATCACAATCCAGAACATTCAAATCCTAAGTGCATAAATATAAAAGCTTAAAGATTAACTCTCTCTTATTCAGAACAAGAGTTATAAAAAGTCACATCGCTTCCACTAGTCTCCATCACAATCGAAATGATCAAGTTAGAAAAATGAGTTGTTTTAGGAAACAAAGAATCAAACAACTAATCTAAATCTCTACTAAATTTTAACTTCTCTATTAGATCCTCGTTAAACTTCAGAAATCAATTCAGATTAGAAATCAGCAATGAACTCAGATTCCAAAACAAAGGCAAGATATTATTTTGCTATAACTTCAAAACTTAAACATATCACAACTAGGAGTTCATGACTTCCCCAACAGAGAGATTAATCTATGATAATAGTATAAACACACAAAAAAGATTCAATTAGAGCCATGGAAATATAAATAGACTAAGTACAGAAACCCCCTTGAAGGACTGCCTTTATCTTCACTTGCGCCTTGACTGAAACCTCCTCCTCCTCTCTCCAAAGTGCCCAGAGATCGTGCAAGACTCCCTTTGGATTTCCTCTCCTCTCCAAACTAACTAAAATAATAAGAAACTAAACAAAAATTAGATTTAGAACTGGATCTCGAACTGGATTCAAACTGGATGCTTTACTCATCTTTTTGAACCTCTATTTATAGGTATTCTACTTGTCCTGGCCTTGTAATTTGGTCTCTGTCCAGGGGTTGAAATCATACTTTTCTTACCTCAGAATTCCATGAAATTACACAAGAACCTTACTTACATAGTCCTTGAATTGTGTACGAAAGTTTGAAGTAATTCTGAGTTGGGAAATCTGAGATATGCTGCTGAGAAGCAGGGGTTGGTTCTGCTGCCTATTTTAGCAGCACTGGGTCCACCACTTTGAAAATTTAAAACTACAAAATCACGGATTGGATTAATCTGATTTTTTGTGATATGATTCTCAATACTCTCAGGAGTCTGTGTTCCAAATTTGGAATCAATTGGGAGTCGGAATTTCCAAATCGACCTCTTAAAAAATCAGATTGTAGTTTCCTTCTTTAGAAGTTTCCTAACCAGCATTGAACTTCACCTCTTTGAGCATTCAAACTTCTTTGGATTCCCATCAATTTCCTCTAGAGACTTCGTGGACACCTTCCTTATGTACTTAGAACTCTACCTCCCACGTTTGAACTTGATTACTTGTCAGAATCTAGAGATTTTTGCGACTTTGTATTGCTGCATCACTGGCGGCGGTCCCGCCAGTAAATGTATCGATATTGGGCGGTCGCCACTCGGGCAGAATTTCTTCTAAGTTTCGAATGGACATAACCTCGGCCATGTTAGGAAACTCCATAGGCTCAGTTAAGCCATCTTGGTGCGGAAGCGCCATTCGGATGGCGGTAGGGGCGGATTTTGTCCCTCAAGCCCTGGTGCGGTCGCGAAGCGGTTCTTGCAACTTTGTACCTTTTGCACTAAAATCTTTATATTTTCTTTGTTTTAGCCGGTTTCAATAATTCTTATTGCGTTAGAATCCTGAGAGATAAAACATGAACTTGAGATACATTGCATGATATTATGATGAATATTGGCTCCAGAATATAATTTACAAATCAAATTGAGCCTTAAAAATAGTGTCTTTTAGACACTTAACAACTATAGTATCGGAATTTGAAGAAGAATATAGGGTGAAGGCTATTGTAAGGGAATTTGAAGAACATTCTTGACTAAAGCCTATAGTAAGTGAATTTTAACAAAAATCAAAGCTTTAGGTTACAGTTAGGGAATTTTAAGAAAAATCATGGATGAAGGCTATAGTGAGCGATATTTAAGAAAAATAATGGCTGAAAGATCTACAAAGGGAAATTTTAAATAAAATAATGGTGGGAGGCAATAGTAAGGGAATATAAAAGAAAAAAATGGCTGAAAGGCTATTGTAAGAGAAAATATAAGGAATATCATGGATGAAGAATATAGTAAGTAAAATATATGAAAAATTATGGCTGAAGCCTATAGTAATGAAACATTACTAAAATTTATTAGTGAAGGCCTTGGAAATTTGAAGTAAAATATTTCTGAAGACTATAGTAATGGAATTTGAAGAGAATTCTGACTAAAAGAAATAGTAAAGGAATTTTAAAAAAAAAACATGGGTGAAAGCATTAGTAAAAGGAATTTTAAGAAAAATCTTTGTTAAAATTGGTGGTATCTGAAATATAAAAAAAATATCGTGGTTGAAGGCTATTGAAATGGAAATTTTTGAAAAATCATTGCTGAAGGCTATTGAAAGGGAATTTTTGAAAATTCATAACTGAAAGCTATAGTAAGAAAATTTGAAGTAAAATGTGATTGAAGACAATACTAAGGGAATTTGAAGAAGAATCTTGGGTGAAAAGCAGTAGTATAGGAATTTTATGAAAATTCTTTATCGGGGAAATATAATAAGAGAATTTTAATAAAAATCAATGCTGAAGGCTATTGTTTGGGAATTTTAAGAAAAATCATGGCTGAAGGTTATTGAGAGAGAAATTTAAGAAAACATTATTGCTGAAAGCTATACTAAGGGAAATTTTAAAAAAATCAAGGCAGAAGGTAATTGTAAGGAAATTTTATTAAAATAATGTTTGAAAGCAATGGTAAGAAAAAATATAAGAAATTTCATGGAAGAAGGATCTTGTAAGTAAATATTATGAAAAAATCATGGCTGAAGTCCATAGTAATTGAACATTACTCAAATTTATTAGTGAAGACCATAGAAAGGAAATTTGAAGTAAAATATGACTGAAGACTATAGTAAGGGAATTTGAAGAAAAGACTGAAGGCAATAGTAAGAGAATTTAATGAAAAATCATTGTGAAAATCTATAGTAAAACTAAATATAAGAAAAATCATGGTTGAACGTTATTGTGAGGGAAATTTGTGAAAAATCATTGTTGAAGGCTATTGTAAGGGAATTTTACGAAAATTCTTAAGTGAAATATATAGTAAGGAAAATTTGAAGTAAAATATGACTGAAGACTATAGTAAGAGAATTTGAAGAATAATATTGGGTGAACTATAGTAATGAAATTTGAATAAAATTCTTTACTATAGCCTAAAGTAAGGGGAATTTTAAACAAAATCAAAGCTGAAGTCTATACCAATGGAACTTTACTAAAATTCATGAGTAAAAGCAGTTGTAAGGAAATTTGATGTAAAATATGAATGAAGACAATAGTAAGGAATTTGAAGAAAAATATTGACTGAAGGCAATAGTAAGGGAATTTAAAGAAATATCATTGCTAAAAGCAAGAGTATATGAAAAATAAGAAAAATCAAGGTTGAAGGTTATGGTGAGGGAAAGTTTTGAAAAATTATTGCTCACGGATAGAGTAAGGGAATTTTTCAAAAATTCACAAGTGAAATCTATAGTAAGAAAATTTGAAGTGAAATATGACTGAAGACAATAGTAAGGGAATTTAAAGAAGAATCTTGGGTGAAGGCTATAGTAAAGGAATTTGAAGTAAATTCTTTACTGAATCCTATAGTAAGGGAATTTTAACAAAATCAAAGTTGAAGCAGCTATTGTTAGGGAATTTTAAGAAAAATCATGGGTTAAGGCTATTGTGAGCGAAATTTAAGAAAAATCATGGTTGAAAGCTATACTAAAGGAAATTTTAAAAAATTAAGTTGGAAGGCAATACTGAGGGAATTTTAATAAAAATAATGGTTGAAGGCTATAGTAAGAGAAATATAAGAAATTTCATTGATGAAGGATATAGTAAGTAAATATTATGAAAAATCATGGCAAAAGTCTATCCTAAAGGAACTTTACTAAAATTCATTAGTGAATACCATTGTAAGGAAATTTGAAGTAAAAAATTGTCTGAAGACTATAGTAAGGGAATTTGAAGAAAATTATTGACACAAAGCAATAGTAAGCAAATTTTAAGAAAAAATCATGGCTGAAACCAATAATATGGGAATTTTATGAAAAATCATTGTTAATAGCTATAGTAAATAAAATATAAAAACTATCATGGTTGAAGGCTATTGTAAAGGGAAATAATTGAAAAATCATTGCTGATGACTGTAGTAAGGGAATTTTTCAAAAACTCATAAGTGAAAGCTATAGTAAGAAAATTTGATGTAAAATATGACTGTAGACAATAGTAAAGGAAATTGAATAAGAATCTTGGGTGAAGGCTACTGTCAAGGAATTTGAAAAAAAGTTCTTTACTGAAGCCTATAGTAAGGGAATAAAAAAAAACAAAATTAAAGCTAAAGGCTATTGTTAGGGAATTTTAAGAAAAAATCATGGCTGAAGGCTATAGTAATGCTATAGTGCATGAAAAATCATGAGGAAGGCAATAGTAAGGGAATTTTAATAAAAATAATGGTTGAAGGCTATAGTAAGAGAAATATAAGAAATTTCATGGATGAAGGATAAATTAAGTAAATATTATTAAAAATCATGGCTGAAGTCTATAGAAAGCGGGCGTTACTAAAACTTATTTGTGTTGGCGTTGTAAGAAAATTTGAAGTAAAATATAAAGGAAGGCGATAGTAAGGGAATTTGTAGAAAAATATTGGCTGAAGGCAATAGGAAGGGAATTTTAAGAAAAATCATTGTTGTACTCAATTACTGTGGATGAAGCAAATGTTGGCAGATTATGGTTTTGAGCAAGACATTTTGACAGTGTGTTTTGTGACAACACGAGTGCAATAGATATCTCTAAAAACCAGTACAACACTCACGCATACAAAGCATATTGATATTCGATACCACTTTATCAGAGAGCTGGTGACAGAAAAGATAATCAGTCTGAGTACATATCTATAGCAAATCAATTGGTAGATATTTTTACCAAAAATCTTGACCGAACAAGGTTTGAGTTCCTCCGAGGAGCTCTTGGGATGTGTCAGTTGTAAATCTCAAAAACATGGGGATTATGAAAAAAAAAAAGAAAAAAAAACAAAAAGGAGGAGGGAAGTTTATATGTCACAATTTGTTTTATTTTTGCTAGGTGTTCAAGAGGGAGTTACTACAGGCTTAAAGTTCACTTTGAAGAGATCCCTATGTCTGAGCGACCTCACGGTTACAATGACTATGGTAAAAGTTTTTTTTACCGTTGTGCAATGGTAAGAAAAATTGACTGACATGGTGACGTGCCAAGGCAGCTTTTGGTGACTATTTAAAGGAAGTTTGAACTCCCTTTCAAACGATGTATCTCTCTTTGATTTCCTTTCTATCTTGTCTCACAAGTCAAGGCTTTTATTTTGTGCCCTAGCAACACAACGATCCAGCACTTTGTTGATTCGATGGATTCCTCACCATCCTCGTCGGGCAAAAAGAAGGGTGCGGCGGCGATTGTTGATAGAGTTGTCTCCTTCTTCTTGACGAAACCTTCTACACCGAAAGCAATTGATGCAGCCTCCGAAGATCTGCCAAAGGAAGCAGCGTTAGCTCCCACATCTTCTTCTTTGCCTCTGCTTTCTGTTCGTGATGATTCTCAGACAAAAAACGTTCAGTGCATCCCTACCAAAGAGTCATCACAAGTTGCGTACATTGTCCAGAAATCATCCCGTCTACAACGGTCTCATCAATTGTCTGAGGAGTTGTTGAATACCACTGAGTATGAAAGGAAAAATAGCTCTAGTGCTAACACGCCAACTCCATCACTCTCTAACTCTGAAGAGGTACGAAGTTTAAACTCTTCTGAACTTGATGACATTCAATTTCTCAGCCGTGTAGCAAGCACCAACAACAGAAGTCATCCAAACCCACATCTTCACACAAAGAAGGCGTCTTGCTGAGCCCGTGCCCCAATCGGGTCTCTCGGTTGGAGTTGCTTCTCGGTTGAGACCCAAAATTTCTAAGGAAGGAATTTCCACCCCTCGATTAACTCCTATTCTACGTTCTAAAGCCCGTCCAGTCGGGTCTCTGTGGTCGGCCTCGGCTCCATTTGAAGATGCCTAATGTTGATGATGATAGAGAGACAGAGGAGACGGAGATGCAATAGGAGCAGTTGAAATGCCAGTTCTTCTTCTAGATGTGCAACCTCTCCTTATGGACACAAAAGCCAGAGCATCGTGGAATGCATTCTGTACTCGAAAGGTTATTCTTGAACTTCCCATCTGTGAAGAAGAGTATGAGAAAGCTGACCTCCTTCCAGTGTTAGAATAGACGCATCTTCGAGAGTCTGCGCTATTTACTGCCAAATTCCATCCTGTCGTCATCTATGAATTTTATTCAAATCTAAAGAAAGCTATCATTGATCCTGCATCTCCGGATATCACCGGTATGGCTTGAGGTCACTGTTATGAGTTCTCACCTAAAATTTTGGTTATGTTGTTGGTGTCCCTACATTGGAGGAAGTACCTATTGATGTTGGTCTTGATAAAATTATTTTTGAGCTTACTAGAGGGATATAAGAAAAAGAGGGTTTCACATTGCACTTTTCCTACCTCGCACGACCACAAAATATTATGGACTGCACAAAGCTGTTATCTCTCACTTTGGATGCCTACCGGTCATTAAGCCCTTTGTGAACAAATCTCTTGCGCATTTTTTTGTACAAACTGGGTAAGGCTATTCCAGTCAATCTTGGGCAGATAATTTTTTATCAAGTTGTGAAATTTCTTGAACACCCGAAGCACTATGCAAGCATGATGTTTCCAAGCACCATATATACTATACTGTTGTCTCAAAAGGAGTTTGAACTGCCACCTGGTCCACTATGTTTTCGATCTGTTACTCTAAAAATCTGTACACGCAAGGCCTCCATACAGACAGGCCAGTGTGAAGAAGAAGCAGACATTCTGGATATTCCTCTGCCAAGCTTTTCTAAAGCATATTCCAAGCGACAACAACAGTATTATCAGAAACGGCTGAAGGTCCTTGATTCTAAAATACCTATGCTCCAAAAGTTGCTTCCTATTCATCAACATGAACGCCATCAACTCCTGGCTCTTGTTGCTGATGACCCAGAGCCGTCTACCGAGTTTGACGCTGATGTTCCAGATGATGCTGATGTCTAGGACGTTTGGATTGGGTACTCTTTGACTTTCCTTATCAAAATGGGGGAGAAAGTATTTTGATCTTTTGCTCTATTGATTAATTATTTTGCTCCTGGGGTGCTGTTATACATTTCTTCCGTAAAAGGAAGAGTTTCACGAGCAAGAAGTGATGTCTCCAAAAGAATACTCTAAACAGATATGCAAAAGTCCAAGCTTCAAGTGTTTTTTGTCAAAGAAAGTCAAAGGGGGAGATGGTTAATGCTAGACATTATGAGTTGACTATCTTTTGGACAAAATCAATTATAAGGAGATCAAGGCATGAGATATATATAGTATGTACACAAATCAGGAGTGGTCTAAATAGAATGATTGCGTTGACACTTGAAGAGATTGCAATCTGTTTAAATAAGGTGAGACTGAAGATATATGGAGAAGAGGGTCACGAGACAAAAGGAAGATTGAGAAAATCATGTACTGTCAATTTAGCCATGATTAAAGGGTATGCCATAAAAAGGGACACGTACGAGTATAAATAAGCATGAAGGCCTGTACACAAAACACAACTTCTGAGAGAGCGATTTTGAGTATTCAAGAGAAGTTCGTGTGTTCTGGAGCGTATTTGTTCTTCATCAATTTGCTTTCTGAGAAGCGGTCGTGGAGATGAAGACAGAGTTCGACCCGTAGTTGGAACACCCTTGCTGAAGTCTGTGCTAGAGACAGACTGAGTCTTCCACTCTAGAAGCTCGAGCTGAGGGGAGCCTTAGTGGGATAATACGCGTGTCCACTTACGCTGAGTGGGTCAGGTGTTGAAGGTAATCCACGATTCTGTTGCGAAGGTGAATAAAAAATGTATTTTCTTTGTGAAAGACTTGTAATCAGTTATCACTAGTGGATTGTTACTATCCCGGGCAAGAATGCCCCATAGATTAGGAACAGTTGTTCCGAACTGCGATAACAACTTGCTTGTGTTTGCATTGTTCTTTATTTCTCGAGGTATTTAATGCAGAGTTCCAAGCGGTGTTTTAACGCTCATTAATTTACACTAACCGATATCATCAGAATATTTTTTCATAGGAATTTATAGAAAAATGTTTGCTAGAAGCTATAGTAAATGAAATAAAAGAAAAATCATTGTTGACAGCTATTGTAAGGGACATTTTTGAAAAATCATTGCTGAAGGCTATAGTAAGGGAATTTTACGGAAATTTATATGTGAAAGCAATAGCAAGGAAATTTGTAGTAAAATATGATTCAATACTATAGTAAGGGAATTTTAAGAAGAATCTTGAGTGAATGCTAAAGTAAAGGAATTTGAAGAAAATTCTTGAGTGAAGCCTATAGTAAAGGAATTTTAACAAAATCAAAGCAGAAGGCTAAACTTAGGGAATTTTAAGAAAAATCATGGCTGAAGGCTATTGTGAGAGAAATTTAAAAAAAATCTTTGCAGAAGACTATTGTAAGAAAAATTTTAAAAAATCTTGGCTGATGGCAATAGTAAGGGAATTTTAAGAAAAATCATTGTTGAAGGCTATAGTAAGAGAAATATAAGAAAAATCATGGATGAAGGATATAGTAAATATATTTTATGAGAAATCATGGCTGAAGTCAATAGAGATTGAACTTTACTAAAATTCAACAGTGAAGGCCTCGTAAGGAAATTTGAAGTAAATTTTGTCTGAAGACTCTAGTAAGGGAATTTGAAGAAAATTATTGACTGAAGGCAATAGTGAGGGAATTTTAAGAAAAATCATGGGAGAAAGAAATAGTAAGGGAATTTTAAGAAAAATCTTTGCTAAAAGCTATAGTAAATGAAATATAAGAAAAATCATGGTTAAAGGCTATGGTAAGGGAAATTATTGAAAAATCATTGTTGAAGGAAATAGTTAGGGAATTTTACTAAAATTCATAAGTGAAATCTGTCGAAAGGAAATTTGAAGTAAAATATGACTGAAGACTATAGTAAGAGAATTTGAAGAAGAATATTGGGTGAAGGCTACCGTAAAGGGAATTTGAAGAAAATTCTTTGCTGAAGCTTCTAGTAAGGGAATTTTAACAAAAATCAAAGCTGAAGGCTATTGTTAGGGAATTTTTTAAAAAAACATGGCTGAAGGTTATAGGCAGCAAAATTTAAGAAATATCATGGCTGAAAGCTATAGGGAGCGATTTTTTTAAAAAATTATGGCGATAGGCAATAGTAAAGGAATTTTAAGAAAAATAATGGTTGAAGGATATATTATGAGAAATATATGAAATATCATGGAAGAAGAAGGATATAGTAACTAAATTTTATGAAAAATCATGTCTGAAGACCATCGTAATGGAACATTACTAAAATTTATTAGTGACGGCCGTTGTAAGGAAATTTGACGTAAAATATGTCTGAAGACTATAGTAATGGATTTGAAGAAAAATATTGACTGAAGGCAATTGTAATGGAATTTTAAGAAAAATCATGGCTAAAAGCTACATAAGAGAATTTTAAGAAAAATATTTGCTAAAAGGTATTATAAACGAAATATAAGAAAAATCATTTTTGAAGGCTATTGTAAGGGAGATTTTTGAAAAATCATTGTTGAAGGCCATAGTAAGGGAATTTTTCAAAAATTCAAAAGTAAAATATTTAGTAAGGAAACTTGAAGTAAAATATGACTGAAGACTATAGTAAGGGAATTTGAAGAAGAATATTGGATGAAGGCTATAGTAAGGGAATTTGAAGAAATTTTTTGACTAAAGCCAATTATAAGTGAATTTTAACCAAAATCAAAGTTGAAGGCAATTGTTTGGGAATTTTATGAAAAATCATGGCTGAAGGCTATAGTGAGCGAGAGTTAAGAAAAATCGAGGCTGAAAGCTATACTAAGGGAACTTTTAAAAAAATCATGGTGGAAGGCATTAGTAAGGGAATATAAACAAAAATAAAGGCTGAAAGCTATTGTAAGAGAAATATAAGAAATTTCATGGATGAAGGATTTAGTTAGTAAATATTATGTTAAATCATGGTTGTAGTCTATAGTAATGGAGCATTACTTAAATTTATTAGTGACGACCATTGGAAGGATATTTGAATTAAACTAAGACTGAAGACAATACTATGGGAATTTCAAGAAAAATATTGACTGAAGGCAATAGTAAGGGATTCTTAAGAAAAATTATGGCTGAAAGCAATTATAATGGAATTTTAAGAAAAATCATTGATATAAGCTATAGTAAATAAAATGTAATAAAAATCATAGTTGAAATTTATTGTGATGGAAATTTTTCAAAAATTATTGCTGAAGGCTAAATTAAGGAAATTTTACAAAAAATTATAAGTGAAGTCTATAGTAAGGAAATTTGAAGTAAAATATGAGTGAAGACTATAGTAAGGGAATTTGAAGAAGAATCTTGAGTGAAGTCTAAAGTAAGGGAATGAGTAGAAAATTCTTGACTAAAGCCGATAGTAAGGGAATTTTAACAAAAATAAAAGTTGAAGGCTATAGTTACGGAATTTTAAGAAAAATCATGGCTGAAGGCCAGAGTGAGCGAAATTTAAGAAAAATCATGTCTGAAAGCTATACTAAGGGAAATTTTAAATAAATCAAGGTGGATGGCAATAGTAAGGAAATTTTAATAAAAATAATGGTTGAAGGCTATTGTAAGAGAAATGGAAGAAGTATAAAGTTAGAAAATTTTATGAAAAATCATGGCCGAAGTCAATTGTAATGAAAATTACTAAAATTTATTAGTGATGGATGTTATAAGGAAATTTGAGGTAAAATATGTCTGAAGACTTTAGAAAGGGAATTTGAATAAAATTATTGATTGAAGGCAATTGCAAAGGAATTTTAAGAAAAATCATGGCTGAAAGCAATAGTAAGGGAATTTTAAGAAAAACAATATCTAAAAGCTATAGTAAACGAAAGGTACGAAAAATCATGGTTGAAGGTTATTGTGATGGAAATTTTTGAAAAATTATTGCTGAAGGGTTTAGTTATGGAATTTTACTACAATTCATAAGTGAAATATATAGTAAGGAAATTTGAAGTAAAATATGACTGAAGACTATAGTAAGCGAATTTGAAGAAGAAGATTGGGTGAAGGCTACCGTAAGGGAATTTGAAGAAAATTCTTTGCTGAAGCTAATAGTAAGGGAATTTTAACCAAATTAAAAACTAAAGGCTTTTGTAAGGAAATTTGAAGAAAAATCATGTTTGAAGGCTTTAGGGAGCGAAATTTAGGAAAAATCATGGCTGAAAGCTTTAGGGTGTGATATTTTAAAAAAACTAATGGTGGTAGGCAATTGTAAGGGAATTTTAAGAAAAATAATGGTTGAAGGCTATAGTAAGAGAAATATTAGAAATATTATGGAAGAAGAATCTTGAGTGAAGGCTAAAATATGGGAATTTAAAAAAAAATCTTGACTTAAGCATATTGTAAGGGAATTTTAACAAAAATAAAATCTGAAGGGTATAGTTAGGGAATTGTGTAAAAAATCATGGTAAAAGGCTATAGTAAGCAAAATTTAGGAAAAATCTTGGCTGAAAGCTATACTAATGGAAATTATAAAAAATCATGGCGGAAGGCAATAGTAAGGGGATATAAAAGAAAAATAATGGCTGAAGTCTATTGTAACAGAAATATATGAAATTTAATGGATAAACAATATAGTAAGTAAATATTGTGAAAAATCATGGCTGGCGTCTATAGTAATGGAACATTACTAAAATTTATTAGTGAAGGCTGTTGTAAGTAAATTTGAAGTAAAAATATGTCAGAAGAATATAGTAAGGGAATTTGAAGAAAATTATTGACTAAAAGAAATAGTAAGGGAATTTTAAGAAAAATGATGGCTGAAACCAATAGTAAGGGAATTTTAAGAAAAATCTTTGTTAAAAGCTATAGTAAATGAAACATAAAAAATATCAAGGTTGAAGGCTATTGTAAGGAAAATTTTTCAAAAATCATTGCTGATGGCTATAGTAAGGGAATTTTGGAAAACTCATAAGTGAAAGCCATAGTAAGAAAATTTGAAGTAAAATATGACTGAAGACAATAGGAAGGGAATTTGAAGAAGAATCTTGGGTGAAGGCTTTAGTAAAGGAATTTGAAGAAAATTCTTTACTGAAGCCTAGAGTAAGGGAATTTAAAAAAAAATCAAAGCTGAAGGCTATTGTTTAAGAATTTTTAAAAAAATCATGGCTGAAGCCAATAGTGAGTGAAATTTAAGAAAAATCATGGCTGAAAGCTTTCTTAGGGAAATTTTTAAAAAATCATGCCAGAAGGAAATAGTAAGGGAATATAAAAAGAAAAATAATGGTTTAAGGCAATTGTAATAGAAATATAAGAAATTTCATGGATGAAGAATATAGTAAGTCAATTTTATGAAAAATCATGGCTGAAGTCTATAGTATTGGAACATTACTAAAATTTATTAAAGAAGGCCATTGTAAGGAAATTTGAAGTAAAATATGTCTGAAGACTATAGTAATGAAATTTGAAAAAAATTATTGACTGAATGCAATTGAAAGGGAATTTTAAGAAAAATCATGGCTGAAAGCAATATTAAGGGAATTTTTAATAAAATCTTTCCTAAAAGATATAGTAAACAAAATATAAGAAAAATCATGGCTGAAGGCTATTGTATGGGAAATTTTTGAAAAATCATTGCCAACGACAACAGTAAGGGAATTTTTCAAAAATTCATAAGTGATAGCTATAGTAAGAAAATTTGAAGTAAAATATGACTCAAGATAAAAGAACGGGAATTTGAAGAAGAATCTTGTGTGGAGGCTATAATAAAGGAAATTGAAGAAGATTCTTTACTAAGGCCTATAGTAATGGAATTGTAACAATAATCAAAGCTGAAGGATATTGTTAGGGAACTATAAGAAAAATCTTTGCTGAAGGCTATAGTGAGGAAAATTTAAGAAAAATAACGGGTGAAAGCTTTACTAAGGGAAATTTTTAAAAAACAAGGCGGAAGGCAAAATTAAGGAAATTTTTATAAAAATAATGGTTGAAGGTATAGTATGAGAAATATGAGAAATTTCATGGATGAAGGATATAGTAAGTAATTGTTATTAAAAATCATGGCTGAAGTCTATAGTAATGGAGTATTACTGAAATTTATTTGTTAAGGCCATTGTATTGAAATTTGAAGTAAAATATGTCTGAAGACTATAGTAATGGAATTTAGAGAAAAATATTAACTGAAGGCAATAGTAAAGGAATTTTAAGAAAAAACCTGACTGAAAGTAATAGTATGGGAATTTCAAGAAAAATCTTTGCTAAAAATGATAGTAACCAAAATATAAGAAAAATCATTGTTGATGGCTATTGTAAGGGAAATATTTGTAAAATCATTGCTGAATACTCTAGTAAGGGAATTTTTTGAAAATTCATAAGTGAAAGCAATAGTAAGAAAATTTGAAGTAAAATATGATTGAGGACAATAGTAAGGAAATATGAAAAAGAATCTTGTGTGAAGGCTAAAGTAAAGGAATTTGAAGAAAATTCAATGTTGAACCCTGTAGTAAGGGAATTTTTACAAAAATCAAACTTTAAGGCAATTATTAACGAATTTTAAGACAAATAATGGCGGAAGGCTATAGTAAGCAAAATTTAAGAAAAATCATGGCTGAAAGCAATAGTAAGGGATCTTTTAAAAAAATTAAGGTGGAAGATAATAGTAAGAGAATTTTAATAATAATAATGGTTGAAGGCTATAGGAAAAGAAATATAAAAAAAATCAAGGATGAAGGATATTATAAGAAAATATTATAAAAAATCATGGATGAAGTCTATAGTAATGGAACTTTACTAAAATTCATTAGTGAAGGCCGTTGTAAGGAAATTTGAAGTTAAATATGTCTGTAGCCAATAGTAAGGGAATTTGAAGAAAATTTTTGACTGAAGTCTAATGTAAGGGAATTTTAAGAAAAATCATGGCTGCAAGCAATAGTAAAAGAATTTTAAGAAAAATCTTTGCTAAATGCAATAACAAATGAAATATAAGAAAAATAATTGTTGAAGACTACTGTATGGGACATTTTTGAAAAACGATTGCTGATGGCTATAGTAATGGAATTTTATAAAAATTCATATGTAAAATCTTTAAGAAGGAAATTTTAAGTAAAATATGACTGAAGACTATTGTAATGAATTTGAAGAAGAATATTGGGTGTAGGCTATAGTAAGGGAATTTGAAGAAAATTCTTGACAAAAGCCTATACTAAGGGAATTTTAATAAAAATCAAAGTTGTAGGCTAAAGTTTGGAATTTTAAGATAAATCATGGATGAAGGCTATAGTGAGCAAAATTTAAGAAAAATCGTGGCTGAAAGCTCTACTAAGGGAAATTTAAAAAAAATCATGGTGGGAGGCAATAGTAAGGGAATATAAAGAAAAATAATGGCCGAAGACTATTGTAAGAGAAGTATAAGAAATATCATGGATCAAGAATATAGTAAGTAAATTTTGATGAAAAATCATGGCTGCAGTCTATAGTAACGGAACATTACCAAAATTTATTGGTGAAGTCCGTCAGAAGGAAATTTGAAGTAAAATATGACTGAAGACAATACTAAGGGAATTTGAAGAAGAATCTTGGGTGAAAGCTGTAGTAAAGGAATTTTAAGAAAATTCTTTACCGAAGCCTATCGTAAGAGAATTTTAACAAAAATCAAAGCTGAAGGCTATTGTTTGGGAATTTTAAGAAAAATCATGGCGGATGGTTAGTGAGAGCTAAATTTAAGAAAAATCATTGCTGAAAGCTATACTAAGGGAAAGTTTAAAAAACTCAAGGCTGAAGGCAATAGTAAGGGAATTTTAATAAAAATAATGGTTGAAGGCTATAGCAAGAGAAATACAAGAAATTTCATGGATGAAAAATCTAGCAAGTAAATATTATGAAAAATCTAGTAAGTAAATATTATGAAAAATCATGGTTGAAGTCCATAGTAATTGAGCATACTTAAATTTATTAGTGAAGGCCATAGTGAGGAAATTTGAAGTAAAATATGACTGAAACTGTAGTAAGGGAATTTGAAAAAAAATAATGACTCAAGGCAATAGTAAAGGAATTTTAAGAAAAATCATTGTTAAAAGCTATAGTAAATGAAATATAAGAAAAATCATGGTTGAAGGTTATTGTGAGGAAAATTTTTGAAAAATCATTGCTGCAGGCTATAGTATGGGAATTTTATGAAAATTCTTAAGTTAAACCTTTAGTAAGAAAAATTTGAAGTAAATTATGACTGAAGACTATAGTAAGCGAATTTGAAAAATAATATTGGGTGAACTATAGTAAGGGAATTTGAATAAAATTCTTGACTATAGCCTAACGTAAGGTAATTTTAACCAAAATCTAAGCTGAAAGCTATAGTTAGGGAATTTTAAGAAAAAACATGGCTGAAGGCTAGCGTGAGCGAAATTTAAGAAAAATCATGGCTTAAAGCTATTCTAAGAGTAATTTTAAAAATGTCATGGCTGAAGGATATAGAAAAGAAATTTTAAGAAAAATTATGGCTGAAGGCTATAGTAAGAGAAATTTTAGAAAAATAATGGATGAAGGATATACTAAGAAAATTTCATGAAAAATTATGGCTGACGTCTATAGTAATGGAACTTTACTAAAATTCATTAGTGTAGCCGTTGTAAGGAAATTTAAAGTAAAATATTATTGAAGACTATAGTGAGGAATTTGAAGAAAAATATTGACTGAAGGCAATAGTAAGGGAATTTAAAGAAAATCATTGTTAAAAGATACTGTAAACAAAATATAAGAAACATCAAGGTTGAAGGTTATTGTGAGGGAAATTTTTGAAAAATTATTGCACAAAGCTATTGTAAGGGAAGTTTTTTAAAAATTCATTAGTGAAAGCTATAGAAAGAAAATTTGAAGTAAAATATGACTGAAGGCAATAGTAAAGGAATTTGTAGAAGAATCTTGGGTGAAAGCTATACTAAGGGAATTTGAAGTAAATTCTTTACTGAAGCTTATAGTAAGGAAATTTTAACAAAAATAAAAGCTGAAGGCTATTGTTAGGGAATTTTAAGAGAAATCATGGCTTAAGGCTATAGTGAGCAAAATTTAAGAAAAATCATGTGTGAAAGCTATACTAAGGGAAATTTTAAAAAAATTAAGGTGGAAGGCAATAGTAAGGGAATTTTAATAAAAATATTGGTTAAAGGCTATAGTAAGATAAATATTAGAAATTTCATTTATGAAGCATAAAGTAAGTAAATATTATGAAAAATCATGGCAGAAGTCTATCAGTAAAGGAACTTTACTAAAATTCATTAGTTAATGCCGTTGTAAGGAAATTTGAAGTAAAATATGTCTGAAGACTATTGTAAGGGAATATGAAAAAATTATTGACTGAAAGAAATAGTAAGGGAATTTTAAGAAAAATCTTGGCTGAAAGCATTAGTATGGGAGTTTTAAGAAAAATCTTTGTTAATAGCAATAGTAAACAAAATATAAAAAAATATCATGGTTGAAGGCTATTGTAAGGGAAATGTTTGAAAAATTATTGCTGATGACTATAGTAAGGGAATTTTTTCGAAAACTCATAAGTGAAAGCTATAGTAAGAAAAATTTGAAGTAAAATATGACTGAAGACAATAGTAAAGGAAATTGAAGAAGAATCTTGGGAGATGGCTATAGTTAAGGAATTTGTAGAAAATTCTTTACTGAAGCCTATAGTAAGGGAATATAAAAAAAAAAATTAAAGCTATAGTAAGAGGATTTTAAGAAAAATCATTGCTAAAAGCTATTGTAAACAAAATATAAGAAAAATCATGGGTGAAGGTTATTGTGAGGGAAATTTTAGAAAAATCATTGCTGAAGGCTATATTAAGGAAACTTTTCGAAAATGCATAACTGAAATCTATAGTAAGGAAATTTGAAGTAAAATATGGCTGAAGACTGTAGTAAGGGAATTTGAAGAAGAATATTGGGTGAAGGCTATAGAAAGAGAATTTGAAGAAAATTCTTGACAAAACCCTACAGTATGGGAATTTTTACCAAAATAAAAGCTGAAGGCTATAGTTAGGGAATTTTAAGAAAAATCATGGCTGAAGACTATACTGAGAGAAATATAAGAAATATCATGGATGAAGGATATAGTAACGAAATTTTAAGAAACATCATTGCTGAAGTCAATAGTAATGGAACAATACTTAATTTATTAGTGAAAACAGGTGTAAAAAAATGTTATGCAAAATAAGTCTGAAGACTATAGTAATAGAATTTGAAGTAAAATATTAATTGAAGACAATAATAAGTGAATTTGAAGAAAAATCTTTGCTAAAAGCTATAGTAAATGTAATATAGGAAAAATCATTGTTGAAGGCTATTGTAAGGGACATTTTTGAAAAATCATCGTTGAAGGCTATTGTAAGGGAATTTTACGAAAATTCATAAGTGAAAGCCAAAGTAAGAAAATTTGAAGTAAAATATGACTGAAGACAATAGTAAGGGAATTTGAAGAAGAATATTGGGTGAAGGCTACAGAAAGGGAAAAATTCTTGACTAAAGCCTATAGTAAGGGAATTTTAACCAAAATTGAAGCTGAAGATTTTAGTTGGGGAATTTTAAGAAAAATCATGGTTGAAGGCTGTTGTGAGCAAAACTAAAGAAAAATCATGGCTAAGAGCTGTAATAAGGAAAATTTTATAAAAATCATGGCTGAAGGATATAGTAAGGAAATTTTAGAAAAAATTATGGCTGAAGTCTATAGTAATTGAACATTACTAAAATTTATTAGTGAAGGCCGTTGTAAGGAAATTTGAAGTAAAATATGTCTGAAGACTATAGTAAAGGAATTTGAAGAAAATTATTGACTGAAGGCTATAGTAAGGGAATTTGAAGAAAAATCATGGCTGAAGGTAATAGTAAAGGAATTTTAAGAAAAATCTTTGCTAAAGCTATAGTAAACGAAATATAAGAAAAATCATTGTTGAAGGCTATTGTAAGGGAAATTTTTGAAAAATCATTTCTAAAGGCTATAGTATGGGAATTATTCAAAAATTCATAAGAGAAAACCATATTAAGAAAATTTGAAGTAAAATATGACTGAAGACAATAGTAAGGGAATTTGAAGGAGAATCATGCGTGAAGCCTATAGGAAAGGAATTTGAAGAAAATTCTTTTCAGAAGCCTACAGTAAGGAAATTTTAACAATAATTAAAGCTTAAGGCTATTGTTAGGGAATTTTAAGAAAAATTATGGCTGAAGGCTATAGTGAGCAAAATTTAAGAAAAATCATGGATGAAAGCTATAATAAGGGAAATTTTTAAAAAAATCAATGTGGAAGGATACAGTAAGGGAATATGAATAAATATCTTGACTAAAGCCTATAGTAAGCGAATTTTCACCAAAATCAAAGTTGAGGGCTATTGTTTGGGAATTTTAAGGAAAATACTGGTTGACGGCTATAGTGAGCGAAATTTAACAAAAATTGTGGTAAAAAGCAATACTTAGGGAAATTTTAAAAAAATCATGGCAGAATGCAATAGTAAGGGAATACAAAGAAAAATAATGGCTGAAGGCTATTGTAAGAAAAATATAAGAAATATCATGGATGAAGGATATAGTAACTAAATTTTATGAAAATTCATGACTGAAGTATATAGTAATGGAACATTACTAAAATTTAAGAGTAAAGGCAGTTGGAGGGAAATTTGAAGTAAAATATGTTTGTAGACTATAGTAATAGAATTTGAAGAAAATATTAACTGTAGGGAATAGTAAGGGAATTTTAACAAAAATCTTTGCTAAAAGCTATTGTAAACGAAATATAAGAAAAATAATTAATTGTTGAAGGCTATTGCAAGGAAAAATTTTGAAAATTCATTGCAGAAAATTTTATGGAAATTCATAAATGAAATCTATTGTAAGAAAATTTCAAGTAAAATATGACTGAAGACAATAGTAAGGGAATTTGAAGAAGAATATTAGGTGAAGGCTATAGTAAAGGAATTTGAACAAATTTCTTCACTAAAGCCTATAGTAAGGGAATTTTATCAAAAATCAAAGCTTAAGACTATAGTTAGGGAATTTTAAGAAAAATCATGGCTCAAGGCTAATGTGAGCGAAATTCAAGAAAAATCTTGGCAAAAAGCTATTCTAATGGAAGTTTTAAAAAAATCATGGCTGAAGGATATAGTAAGGAAAATGTAAGAAAACTTATGGCTGAAGCCTACAGTAAGAGAAATTTTAGAAAAATCATGGTTGACGGATATAGTATGTAAATTTTAAGAAAAATCATGGCCGAAGTCTATAGCAATGAAACATTACTAAAATTTATTAGTGAAGGCCATTAAAATATGTCTGAAGACTATTGAAAGGGAATTTGAAGAAAATTATTGATTGAAGGCAATAGTAATGGAATTTTAAGAAAAATCATGGCTGAAAGTAATTGTATGGGAATTTTAAGAAAAATCATTGCTAAAAACTATTGTAAACGAAAGGTAAGAAAAATAACGGTCGAAGGTTATTGTGAGGGAAATTTTTGAAAAATTATTTCTAAAGGCTATAGTTAGGGATTTTTACTATAATTCATAAGTGAAATGTATAGTAGGGAAAGTTGAAGTGAAATATGAGTGAAGACTATAGTAAGGGAATTTGATGAAAATTCTTCGCTGAAGCTTATTGTTAGGGAATTTTAAGAAAAATCATGGCTCAAGGCTATATGGTGCAAAATTTAATCTAAATAATGGCTGAAAGCTATAGGGAGCGATATTGTTAAAAAATAATGGCGGTAGGCAACAGTAAGTGAATTTTAAATAAAATAATGGTTGAAGGCTAAGGAAAGAAAAATATAAGAAATATCATGGATGAAGGATATAGTAACTAAATTTTATGAAAAAACATGTCTAAAGTCTATAGTAATGGAACATTACTAAAATTTATTAGTGAAGGCCGTTGTAAACAAATTTGAATAAAAATATGTCTAAAGACTATAGTGATGGAATTTGAAGAAAAAATTAAATGAAGGCAATTGTAAGGGAATTTTAAGAAAAAACATGGCAGAAAGCTACAAAAGGGAATTTTAAGAAAAATCATTTGTAAAAGCTATAGTAATCAAAATATAAGAAAAATCAAGGTTTAAGGCAAATGTAATGGAAATTTTTGAAAAATCCTTGTGGAAGGATTTAGTAAGGGAATTTTAAAAATTCACAAGTGAAATCTATAGTAAGGAAACATTAAGTAAAATATGACTGAAGACTATAGTAAGAGAATTTGAAGAGGAATTATGCGTGAAGGCTATAATAAGGGAATTTGAATAAAACTTTTTAATAAAGCCAATAGTAAGTGAATTTTAACCAAAATCAAAGCTAAAGGCTATTGTCAAGGAATTTTAAGAAAAATCATGGCTGAATGGTATAGTGAGCGAAATTTAAGAAAAATCGCAGCTGAAAGCTATACTAAGGGAAATTTTTAAAAAATCATGGCGGAAGGCAATAGTAAGGGAATTTAAACAAAAATAATAGCTGAAGGCTATTGTAAGAGAAATATAAGAAATTTCATGGATGAAGGATATTGTAAGTAAATATTATGATAAATCATGGCTAATGTCTATAGTAATGGAGGATTACTATAATTAATTAGTGAAGCCCGTCATTAAAAAAAAAATTTGAAGTAAAATATGACTGAAGACTATACTATGGGAATTTGAAGAAAAATATTGATTGAAGGCAATAGCAAGAGAATCTTATGAAAATAATGGCTGAAAGCAATAGTAATGGAATTTTAAGAAAAATCATAGCAAAAGATATAGTAAACGAAATAGAAAAAAATCATTGTTGAAGGCTCTTGTAAGTGACATTTAACACTACAGTTAGGGAATTTTCCCAAAATTCATTAGTGAAAGCTATAGTAAGGAAATTTGAAGTAAAATATGATTGAAGTCTATAGTAAATGAATTTTATGAAGAATCACGAGTGAAGGGTAAAGTAAGGGAATTAGAAGAAAATTCTTGAGTGAAGCCTATAGTAAGGGAATTTTGACAAAAATAAAAGTTGAAGGCTATAGTTACGGAATTTTCAGAAAAATCATGACTGAAAGCTATAATGAACGAAATTTAATAACAATCATGGCTAAAAGCTATACTAAGGGAAATTTTAAATAAATAAAGGAGGAAGGCAATAGTAAGGAAATTTTAATAAAATTAATGGTTGAAGGCTATTGTAAGAGAAATATAAGAAATCTCACGGATGAAGAATAAAATAAGTAAATTTTAAGGAAAATCATGGCTGAAGTCTACTTTAATGGAACATTACTAAAATTTATTAGTGAAGGCCGTTGTAAGGAAATTTGAAGTAAAATATGTCTGATGATTATAGTAAGGGAATTTGAAGAAAATTATTGATTGAAGGCAATAGTAAAGAAATTTTAAGAAAAATCATGGCTGAAAGCAATAGTTAGGGAAATTTAAAAAAAATCATTGCTAAAAGCTTTAGTAATCGAAATGTAATAAAAATCAAGGTTGAAGGTTATTGTGAGGGAAATTTTTGAAAAATTACTATTGAAGGCTATAGTAAGGGAATTTTACTAGAGTTCATAAGTGAAATCTATAGTAAGAAAATTTGAAGTAAAATATGACTGAAGAATATAGTAAGGGAATTCAAAAAAATATATTGGGTGAAGGCTACTATAAGGGAATTTAAAGAAAATTCTTGACTAAAGCCTTTAGATAGGGAATATTAACCAAAATCAAAGCCGAAAGCTATAGTTAGAGAATTTTAAGAAAAATCAAGGCTGCAAGATATTGTGACCGAAATTTTATAAAAATCATGGCAGAAAGATATTTTAAGGGAAATGTTACAACAATCATAGATGAAGGATATAGTAAGGAAATTTTAAGAAAAATTATGGCTGAAGGCTATTGTAAGAGAAATTTTAGAAAAATCATAGAGGAAGGATTTTGTAAGAAAATTTTATGAAAAAACATGGCTGAAGTCTATAGTGATGGAACTTTACTAAAACTCATTAGTGAAGGCCGTTGTAAGGAAATTTGAAATAAAATATGTCTGAAGATTATCGTAAGAGAATTTGAAGAAAATTATTTACTGAAGGTTGTGATAAGGGAATTTTAAGAAAAATCATGGTTGAAAGCAATAGTAAAGGAATTTTAAGAAAAATCTTTGCTAAAAGCTATAGTAATTGAAATAAACAAAAATATCATTATTAAAGTCTATTGTAAGGGACATTTTAGAAAAATCATTGCCGAAGTCTGTAGTATGGGAATTTTATGAAAATTCATAAGTGAAAGCTATTATAAGGAAATTTGAAGTAAAATATGACTGAAGGCTATAATAAGGGAATTTTATGAAGAATCTTGAGTGAAGGCTAAAGTAAGGGAATTTGAAGAAAATTCTTTACTTATTCATATAGTAAGGGAATTTTAAAAAAAATCAAAGCTGAAGGCTTTAGTTTGGGAATTTTAAGAAAAATCATAGCTGGAGGCTATAGTGAGTGAAATTTAATAAAAATCATGGTTGAAAGCTATAATTTTGGAAATTTTAAAAAAAATTATGGCAGAAAGCAATAGCACGGGAATATAAAGAAAAATAATGATCGAAGGCTATTGTAAAAGAAATTTAAGAAATATCATGGATGAAGAATATAGAACGTAAATTTTAAGAAAAATGTTGGCTGAAGTCTATTATAATGGAACATTACTAAAATTTATTAACGAAGGCCATTGTAAGGAAATTTGAAGTAAAATTTGTCTGAAGTCTATAGTAAGGGAATTTCAAGAAAATTATTGATTGAAGCCATTAGTAAGGGAATTTTAACATAAATCATGGCTGAAAGCCATTGTAAGGGAATTTTATGAAAAATCCTTGATAAAATCTAGAGTAAAAGAAATAGTTTGAAAAATCATTCTTGAAGCCAATAGTTATGGAATTTTTCGAAAATTCATAAGTGAAAGCTATAGAAAGAAAATTTGAAGTAATTAAAGCACGAAGACGAGAGTAAGGAAATTTGAAAATCAATCTTGGGAGAAGGCAATAGAAAAGGAATGTGAAGAAAATTATTTAGTGAAACCAATAGTAAGGGCATTTTAAAACAAAATCAAAGATGACGGCTATTGTTAGGGAATTTTAAGAAAAATCATGGCAGAAGGCTATAGTGAGCAAAATTTAAGAGAAATGATGGCTGAAAGCTATCTAAGGGAAATTTTAAATAAATCAAAGCAGAAAGAAATAGAAAGGGAATTTTAATAAAAATAATGGTTGAAGGCTATAGTAAGAGAAATATAAGTAATTTCATGGATGAAGGATATTGTAAATAAATATTATGAAAAAACATGTCTGAAGTGTATAGTCATGGAGCATTACTAAAATTTATTAGTGATGGCCGTTGTAAGGAAATGTGAACTAAAATATGGCAAAAGACTATAGTAAGGGAATTTGAACAAAAATATTGTTTGAAGGCAAAAGTAAGGGAATTTTAAGAAAAATCTTTGCTAAAAGCTATTGTAAACGAAATATAAGAAAAATCTTGGTTGATGGTTATTGTGAGGGAAATTTTTGAAAAGTCATTGCTGAAGGCTATAGTATGGGAATATAAAAAAAAAAATATTGGTTGAAGGCTATAGGAAGAGAAATATAAGAAATAATATGGTGGATGAATATAGTTAGTAAGTTTTATGAAAAAAGCATGGCTGAAGTCTATAGTAAGGGAATGTTACTAAAATTTATTAGTGAAGGGTGTTTTGAAGAAATTTGAAGTAAAATATGTCTGAAGACTATAGTAAGGGAATTTGATGAAAATTATTGATTGAAGGCAATAGTACTGGAATTTTAAGAAAAATTATGGCTGAAAGCAATAGTAAAGGAATTTTAAGAAAAATCTTTTCTAAAAGCTATCGTAAACAAAATATAAGAAAAATCATTGTTGAAGGCTATTGTAAGGGACATTTTCGAAAAATCATTGTTCAAGGCCACTGTAAGGGAAATTCTGAAAATTCATAAGTGAAAGCTATAGTAAGGAAATTTGAATTAAAAAATATGACTGCAGACTTATAGGAAGGGGATTTTAAGAAGAATCTTTACTAATGGCTAAAGTAAAGGAATTAGAAGAAAATTCTTGACTGAAGCCTATAGTAAGGGAATTTTAATAAAAATCAAAGCTGAAGGCTTTAGTTTGGGAATTTGCAGGTAAATCATGGCTGAAGGCGATTGTGAACCAAATTTAAGAAAAATCATGGCTAAAAGCTATTGTAAGGGAAATTTTAAAAAATCATGGCTGAATGATATAGTATGTACTATTTAAGAAAAATTATGGCTGAAGGCTACAATAAGAGAACTTTTAGAAAAATTGTAGATGAAGGATATAGTAAAAAAATTTTATGAAAAATCATTTCTGAATTCTATTGTGATGGAACTTTATTAAAATTCATTAGTGAAGGTCGTTGTAAGGAAATTTGAAGAAAAATATGTCTGAAGACTACAGTAACAGAATTTGATGAAAATTATAGACTAAAGGCTATAGTTAGGGAATTTAAAGAAAAATCATGTCTGAAAGCAATAGTAAAGGAATTTTGAGAAAAATCCTTTCTAAAAGCTATAGTAAACGAAATATAGGAAAAATCATTATTGAGGGCTATTGTAAGGGACATTTTCGAAAAATCATTGTTGAAGGCCACAGTATGGGAAATTTACGAAAATTCATAAGTGAAAGCTATTGTAAGGAAATTTGAAGTAAAATATGACTGAAGCCTATAGTAAGGGAATTTTAAGAAGAATCTTTACTGAAGGCTAAAGTAAGAGAATTTGAAGAAAATTCTTGACCGAAGCCTATAGTAAGGGAATTTTAATAAAAATCAAAGCTGAAGGCTTTAGTTTGGGAATTTTAAGATAAATCATGGTTGAAGGCTATTCTGAGCCAAATTTAAGAAAAATCATGGCTAAAAGCTATTCTAAGGGAAATTTTAAAAAAATCATGGTTGAATGATATAGTATGAAATATTTAAGAAAAATTATGGCTGAAGGCTACAATAAGAGATATTTTAGAAAAATTGTAGATGAAGGATATAGTAAGAAAAGTTTATGAAAAATCATTTCTGAATTCTATAGTGATGGAATTTTATTAAAATTCATTAGTGAATGTCGTTGTAAGGAAATTTGAAGTAAAATATGTCTGAAGACTACAGTAACAGAATTTGATGAAAATTATTGACTGAAGGCTATAGTTATAAAATTTTAAGAAAAATCATGGCTGAAAGGAATAGTAAAGGAATTTTGAGAAAAATCCTTTCTAAAAGCTATAATAAATAAAATATAAGAAAAATCAATGGGGAAGGCTATTTTAAGTGTCGTTTTTGAAAAATCATTGATGAAGGATATGGTAAGGAAATTTTATAAAAACTCATAAGTGAACGCTATAATAAGGAAATTTGAAGTAAAATATGATTGAAGACTATAGTAAGGGAATTTGTAGAAGAATCTTGAGTGAAGGCTAAAGTAAAGGGAATAGGGAAGAAAATTCTTTACTAAAGCCTATAGTAAGGGAATTTTAACAAAAATCAAAGCTGAAGGCTATAGTTAAGGAATTTTAAGAATAATCATAGTTGAAGGCTATAAAGAGCGAAATTTAAGAAAAATAATGGCTGAAACCTATACATATGGAAATTTTAAAAAATCATGGCGGAAGGCAATAGTAAGGGAATATAAAGAAAAATATTGGCTGAAGGCTATCTTAAGAGAAATATAAGAAATTTCATGGATGAAGGTTATAGTTAGAAAATATTATGAAAAATCATGGCTGAAGTTTATAGTAAAGGAGCATTACAAAAATTTATTCGTGAAGGCAGTTGAAAAGAAATTTGAAGTAAAATATGACTGAAGAGTATACTAAGGGAATTTGAAGAAAAATATTGACTTAAGGCAATAGTAAGGGAATCTTAAGAAAAATCATGGCTGAAAGAAAAGGTAATGGAATTTTAAGAAAATCATTGCTAAAAGCTGTAGTAAATGAAATATAAAAAAATCATTGTTGAAAGCTCTTCTGAGTGGCACTTTTGAAAAATCATTGTTGAATGCTATAGTAAAGGAATTTTACAAAAATTCATAAGTGAAAGCTATAGTAAGGAAATTTGAAGTGAAATATGATTGAAGACTATAGTAAGGGAATTTTAAGAAGAAGCTTAAGTGAAGGCTGAAGTATGGGATTTAGAAGAAAATTCTTGACCAAAGCCAGTAAGGGACTTTTAACAAAAATAAAAGTTGAAGGCTATAGTTATGGAATTTTAAGAATAATCATGGCTGAAGGGAATAGTGAGCAAAATTTAAGAAAAATCATGGCTGAAAGGTATACTAAGGGAAATTTTAAATAAATCAAGGCGGAAGGCAATAGTTAGGAAATTTTAATAAAAATAAAGTTGGAAGCTATTGTAAGAGAAACATAAGAAATATCATGGATAAAGAATATAGAAAGAAAATTTTAAGAAAAATCATGGGTGAAGACTATAGTAAGGGGATTTGAAGAAAATTATTGACTGAACGCTATCATAAAGGAATTTTAAGAAAAATCATGGCAGAAAGCAATTGTAACGAAATTTTAAGAAAAATCTTTGGTAAAAACTATAGTAATCAAAATATAAGAAAAATCATTGATGAAGGCTATTGTAAGGGATATTTTTGAAAAATCATTGCTGAAGGCTATAGTAAGGGAATTTTAAGAAGAATCTTGAGTGAAGGCTAAAATTAGGGAAGTTGAGGAAAATTCTTTACTGAAGCCTATAGTAAGGGAATTTCAACAAAAATCAAAGCTGAAGGCTATAAGTTGGAATTTTAAGAAAAATCTTGGTTGAAAGCTATTCTAAGGGAAATTTTAAAGAAATCAAGGCGGAAGGGAACAGTAAGGGAATATAGTAAGAAAATTTGAAGTAAAATATGACTTAAGACAATAGGAATGGAATTTGAAGATCAATCCTTGGAGAAGGCAATAGTAAAGGAATTTGAAGAAAATTCTTTACTGAAGCCTATAGTAAGGGAATTTAATAACAAAATCTAAGCTGATGGATATTGCTTGGGAATTTTAAGAAAAATCATGGCTGAAGGCTATAGTGAGCCAAAATGAAGAGAAATGATGGCAGAAAGCTATCAAAGGGAAATTTTAAATAAATCAAGGCGGAAGGAAATAGAAAGGGAATTTTAATAACAATAATGGTGGAAGGCTATAGTAAGAGAAATATAAGAAATTTCATGGATCAAGGATATTGTAAGTAAATATTATGAAAAATCATGGCTGAAGTGTATAGTAGTGGAGCATTACAAAAATTTATTAGTGAAGGCCGTTGAAAGGAAATTTGAAGTAAAATATGACTAAATACTACAGTAAGGGAATTTGAAGAAATATATTGACTGAAGGCAATATTAAGGGAATTTTAAGAATATCATTGCTAAAAGCTATAGTAAATGAAATTTAAGAAAAATCATGGTTGAAGGTTATGGTGAGGGAATTTTTTAAAAAATCATTGCTGAAGGCTAGGTATGGGAATTTTACGAAAATACATAAGTGAAATCTATAGTAACGAAATTTGAAGTAAAATATGACTGAAGACTATAGTAAAGGAATTTGAAGAAGAATATTGAGTGAAGGCTATAGTAAGGGAATTTGAAGAAAATTTTTGATTCAAGCCTATAGAAAGAGAATTTTAACCAAAATCAAAGCTAAAGGCTATAGTTAGGGAATTTTAATAAAAATCATGGCTAAAAGCTATACTAAGGGTAATTTTAGAAAAATCATGGCGGAAGGATATAGTAAGGAAATTTTAAGAAAAATTATAGCTGAAGGCTATAGTAAGTGAAATTTTAGAAAAATCATAGATGAAGGATAAAGTAAGAAAATTTTATGAAAAATCATGGCAGAAGTCTCTAGCGATAGAACTTTACTAAAATTTATTAGTGAAGGCCGTTGTAAGCAAATTTGAGGTAAAAATATCTGAAGACTATAGTAAGTGAATTTAAAAAAAAATCATGGCTGAAAGCAATTGTAAAGGAAGTTTAAGAAAATCTTTGCTAAAAGCTATAGTAAACGAAATATTAGAAAAATCATTGTTAAGGGAATTTGAAGTATGGAAATTTGAAGTAGAATATGATTGAAGACTAGAAAGGGAAATTTAAGAAGAATGTTGAGTGAAGCTAAAGTAAGGGAATTAGAAGAAAATTCTTCACTAAAGCCAATAGTATTGGAATTTTAACAAAAATCAAAGTTGAAGGCTATATTTATGGAATTTTAAGAAAAATCATGGCTGAAGGCGATAGTGAGCGAAATTTAAGAAAAATTATTGCAGAAAGCTATTCTTTGGGAAATTTTTAAAAAATCACGGCAGAAGGCAATAGTAAGGGAATACAAAGAAAAATAATGGTTGAAGGCTATAGGAGGAGAAAAATAAGAAATATCATGGATATAATAATATAGTAAGTAAGTTTTAAGAAAAATCATGGCTGAAGTCTATAGTAAGAGAACATTACTAAAATTTATTAGTGAAGGCCATTGTAAGGAAATTTGAAGAAAATATGTTTGAAGACTATAGTAAGGGAATTTGATAAAAATTATTGATGGCAGGCAATAGTACAGGAATTTTAAGAAAAATCATGGCTGATAGCAAAAGTGAAGGAATTTTAAGAAAAATATTTTCTAAAAGCAATAGTAAACGAAATATAAGAAAAATCATTGTTGAAGGCTATTTTAAGGGACATTTTTGAAAAATCATTACTAAAGGGTATAGTAAAAAAATTTTACAAAAATTCATAAGTGAAAGCTATAGTACGGAAATTTGAAGTAAAATATGACTGAAGACTATAGTAAGGGAATTTCAAGAAGAATCTTTATAGAAGGCTAAAGTATGGTAATTTGAAGAAAAATCTTGACTAAAGCCTATAGTAAGGGAATTTAATGAAAAATCAAATGTGAAGGATATAGTTTGGGAATTTTAAAAAAAATCATGGCCGAGAGCTTTTTTTAGGGAAATTTTTTAAAAATCATGGCGGAAGGCAATAGTAAGGGAATATAAAGAAACATATTGGATGAAGGCTATTGCTAGAGAAATAGAAGAAATATCGTGTATGAAGAATATAGTATGTAAATTTTAAGAAAAATCATGGTTGTAATATATAATAATGGAACATTACTAATATTTATTAGTGAAGGCCGTTGTAAGGAAATTAGAAGTAAAATATGTCTAAAGACTATAGTAAGGGAATTTAGAGAAAATTATTGTCTGAAGGCTATAGTAAGGAAATTTTAAGAAAAATCAAGTCAGAAAGCAATAGTAAGGGAATTTTAAGAAAAATCTTTGTTAAAAGCAATGGTGAACTAAATATTAGAAAAATACTGGTGTAAGGCTATTGTAAAGGACAATTTTGAAAAATCATTGCAGAAGGCAATAGTAAGGGAATTTTTTGAAAATTTATAAATGAAAGCTATAGTAAGAAAATTTGAAGTCAAATATGATTGAAGTCAATAGTAAGGGAATTTGAAGAACAATCTTGGGTGAAGGCTATAGTAAATGAGTTTGGAGGAAATTCTTTACTGAAGCCAATAATAAGAGAATTTAAAAAAAAATCAAAGCTGATGGATAGTGTTAGGGAATTTTAAGAAAAATCATGGCTGAAGGCTATAGTGAGCGAAATTTAAGAAATTTCAAGGATGAAGGATATTGTAAGTAAATATAAATAAAAATCATGGCTGAAGTGTATAGTAATGGAGCATTACTAAAATTTATTAGTGAAGGTTGTTACAAGGAAATTTGAAGTAAAATATGACTGAAGACTATAGTAAGGGAATTTTAAGAAAAATTCTTGCTAAAAGCTATAGTAAACGAAATATAAGAAAAATCATGGTTGAAGGCTATTGTAAGAGAAATTTTTGAAAAATCATTGCTGTAGGCTATTGTAAGGGAAATTTTTGAAAAATCATTGCTGAAGGCTATAGTAAGGGAATTTTCCAAAAATTCATAAGTGAATGCTATAGTAAGAAAATTTAAAGTAAAATATGACTAAAGACAATATTAATGGAATTTAAAGGAGAATATTGGGTGAAGGCTTTAGTACGGGAATTTGAAGAAAGTTGTACTAATGGAAATTTTTTAAAAATCATGGCAGAAGGATATAGTTAAGAAATTTTTAAAAAAATTATGGCAGCAAGCTATAGTAAGAGAAATTTAAGAAAATTCATGGATGAAGGCTATAGTAAGTAAATTTGATGAAAGGTCATGGCTGAAGGCTATAGTAATGGAAACCTTGCTAAAATTGATCGTGTGATGGCCGTTCTAAAGAAATTTGATGTTAAATATGTTAGAAGACTATATCTAGGGAATATGAAGGAAATTATTGACTGAAGGCTATGGTATGGGAATTTTAAGAAAAATCCTGGCTGAAATCAATAGTAATGGAATTTTAAGAAAAATCTTTGTTAAAAGCAATAGTAGATGAAATATAAGAAAAATCATGGTAGAAGACTATAGTAAGGGAAATTTTTGAAAAATCAATGTTAAAGGCTTTGGTCAGGGAATTTTACAAAAATTCATAACTAAAAGCTATAGTAAGGATATCTGAAGAAAAATATAACTGAAGACTATAGTAAGGAAATTTGAACAAGAATCTTGTGTGTAGTAAAGGAATTTGGAGAAAAATCTTGACAGAAGCCTATTGTAATGGAATTTTAACTAAACTCAAAGCCGAAGGTAATAGTTAGGAAATTTTAAGGAAAATCTTGGCAGAAAGCTATAGTTAGTGAAATTTAAGAAAAATCAAGGTAGAAAGCTGTACTAATGGAAATTTTTAAAAAATCATGACAATAGGATATTGTAAGGAAATTTTATGAAATATCATGTCTGAAGGCTATAGTAAGAGAAATTTAAGAAAAATCATGGATGATGGGTATAGAAATGGAACTATACTAAAAGTTATTACTGAAAGTTGTTGTAAGGAAATTTGATGTAAAATAAGTCTGAGGTCTATAGTAATGGAATTAGAAAAAGAATATTGGTTGAAGGCTATAATTAAGTAATTTGATGAAAATTTCAAACTCTAGGTTATAGTAAAGAAATTTTTTGAATAATCAAAGCTGAAGGTTATAGTTAAGGAATTTTGAAAAAAAATCATGGCTGAAGGCTGCAGTAAGCGAAATAAAAGAAAACCCTTAGCAGAAGGCTATAGTAAGAGAAATTTAAAAAGAATCATCGCTGAAGCCAATAGTAAGGGAATTTTATAAAAAATTATGGCTGAAGGCTATTGTAATGGAACTTTACTAAAATTCATCAGTGAAAGCCATTGTTAGGAATTTTGAAGTAAAATATGTCTGAAGAATATATTAAGGGAATTTAAGGAAAAGTAATTGTTAAGGCTTAAGTAAGGGGATTTTCAGAAAAATCATGGCTGAAAGCAATTGTAAAGGAATTTTCAGAAATATATTTCCTAAAAGCTATCGTAAATGAAATATAAGGAAAAACTTGGTTGAAGGTTATTGTAAGGGAAACTTTTGAAAAATCTTTGTTGATGGCTTTAGTCAAGCAATTTTATGAAAATTCATAAGTGAAATCTATAATAAGGATATTTGAAGTAAAATATGACTGAAGACTATAGTAATGGAATTTGAATAAGAATCTTTGTTGAAGGATATGGTAAGGGAATTTGAAGAATATTCTTGACTAAAGCCTATTGTAAGGGAATTTTAATTAAAATCAAAGCTGAAGGCTATAGTTAGGGAATTTTTAAAAAAAATCATGGCAGAAGGCTATAGTGAGCAAAATTTAATAATCATCATGGCTGAAAGCTATTCTAAGGGAAATTTTAAAAAAATTATGGCGGAAAGCAATTGTAAGGAAATTTTAAGAAAAATTATGGTTGAAGGCTATAGTAAGAGAAATTTAAGATAAATCATAGATGAAGGCTACAGTAAGTAAATTTGAAGAAAAGTCATCGCTGAAGGCTATAGTAATGGAACTTTAGTAAAATTAATCGTGTGAAGGCCGTTGTAAAAAAATTTGAAGTTAAATATGTCTGCAGACTATACAAAGGGAATTCGAAGAAAATTATTGACTGAAGGCTATGGTAAGGGAATTTTAAGAAAAATCATGGCTGAAATCAATAGTAAAGGAATTTTAAGAAAAATATTGGCTGAAATCAATAGAAAAAGAATTTTAAGAAAATTCTTTGTTAAAAGCAAAAGTGACTGAAATAATGGAAATATCATGGTTAAAGACTATAGTAATGGAATTTTTTTGAAAATCAATGTTAATGGTTTTAGTAAGGGAATTTTACGAAAATTCATAAGTGAAAGCTTCAGTAAGGATATTAGAAGTAAAATATGACTTAAGACTATAGTAAAGGAATTTGCAAAAAAATCCTGAATGAAGCCTATTGTAAGAAAAGTTTAACTAAAATCAATGCTGAAGGAAATAGTTAGGATATTTTAAGAAAAAACATGGCAGAAGACTATAGTGAGCAAAATTTAAAAAAATTCATGGAAGAAAGTTGTACTAATGGAAATTTTTAATAAATAATGGCTGAAGGATATAGTAATAAAATTTAAAGAAAAATTAAGGTTGAAGGCTATAGTAAAAGATATTTAAGAAAAATCATGGATAAAGGCCATAGTAAGGAAATTTGATGAAAAGTAATGGCTGAAGGCTATAGTAATGGAACTTTACTAAAATTAATCGTGTGATGGCCGTTCTAAAGAAATTTGATGTTAAATATGTGAGAAGTCTATACTTAGGGAATATGAAAAAAAAATTTGACTGAAGGCTACGGTATTGGAATTTTAAGCAAAATCTTGGCTGATATCAATAGTAAAGGAATTTTAGGAAATATCTTTGTTAAAAGAAATAGTAACTGAAATATAAGAAAAATCATGGTTGAAGAATATAGTAAGGGAAATTTTAGAAAGATAAATGCTAAAGGATTTAGTAAGGGAATTTTATGAAAATTCATAAGAGAAATCAATAGTAAGGATATTTGAAGTAAAACATGAAAGAAGACTATAGTAAGGGAATTTGTACAAGAATCTTGTGAGAAGGCTATAGTAAAGGAATTTGAAGAAAAATCTTGACTGAAGCCTATTGATGGGAATTTTAACTAAACTCAAAGCTGAAGGCAATAGTTAGGGAATTTTAAGAAAAATCATGGCAGAAGGCTATAGTGGGAAAAATTTAAGAAAATTCATGGTAGAAAGTTGTATTAATGGAAATTTTTAAAAAATAATGGCAAAAGGCTATTGTAAGGAAATTTTAAGAAAAGTTATGGCTGTAGGCTACAGTAAGAGAAATTTAAGAAAAATCATGGATGAAGGCTATAGTAAGTGAATTTGTTGAAAAATTATGGCATAAGACGATAGAAATGGAAGTATACTAAAAGTTATTAGTGAAAGTTGTTGTTAGGAAATTTGAAGTAAAGTAAGTCAGAAGTCTATAGTAATCTAATTAGAAAAAAGAATATTGGTTGAAGGCTATAATTAAGGAATTTGATAAAAATTCCAAACTGAAAGTTATTGTTAGGAAATTTTTAGAAATATCAAAGCTGAAAGCAATAGTTAAGGAATTTTGGAAAAAAATTATGGCTGAAGGCCACAATAAGCGAAATAAAAGTAAAATCTTAACAGAAGGCTATAGTATGAGAAATTTAAAAAAAATCATCGTTGAAGGCGATAGTAAGGGAATTTTATGAAAAATCAAGGTTGAAGGCTATAGTAAGAGAAATATAAGAAAAATCAAGGATGAAGGATATAGTAAGTAAATTTTATAAAAAATTGTGGCAGATGGCAATTGTAATTGAACTTTACTAAAATTCATCAATAAAGGCCATTGTAAGGAAATTTGAAGTAAAATATGTCTGAAAAATATACTAAGGCAATTTTAAGAAAAGTAATTGCTAAAGTCTTTAGCAAGGGAATTTTAAGAAAAATCATGACTGAAAACAATAGTAAAGGAATTTTAAAAAATATATTTACTAAAAGCTATCATAAAAAAAATATAAGAAAAATCTTTGTTGAAGGTTATTGTAAGGCAAAGTTTTGAAAGATCATTGCTGAATGCTTTTGCCAGGGAATTTTTTGAAAATTCATGAGTGAAAGCTATAATAAGGATATTTTAAGTAAGATATGACTGAAGACTATAGTATGGGAATTTGAATAAGAATCTTGGGTGAAGGATATAGTAAGGGAATTTGAAGAATATTCTTGACTGAAGCCTATTGTATGAAAATTTTAACTAAAATCAAAGCTGAAGGTTATAGCTAGGGAATATTAAGAAAAATCATGGTTGAAGGATATAGTGAGGGAAATATAAGAATAATCATGGCAGAAAGCTATTCTAAGGGAAATTTTTAAAAACTTAAGGTGGAACACAATAGTAGGGAAATTTTAAGAATAATTATGGCTGAAGGCTATTTTAAGAGAAATTTAAGAAAAATCATGGATTAAGGCTATATAAAGTAAATTTGATGAAAAGTCATGGCTGAAGGCTATAGTAATGTAACTTTACAAAAATTAATCGTGTGATGGCCGTTCTAAAGAAATTTGATGTTAAATATGTCAGAAGACTATACTTAGGAAATATGAAGAAAATTATTGACTGAAGGCTATGGTAAGGGAATTTAAATAAAAATCTTGGTTAAAATCAATTGTAGTGAAATTTTTAGAAAAATCTTTGTTATAAGCAATAGTAAATGAAATATAAGAAACATCATGGTTAAAGACTATAGTAAGGGAAATTATTGAAAAATCAATGCTAAAGGCTGTTGTAAGGGAATTTTATGAAAATTCATAAGTGAAAGCTATAGTAAGGATAGTTGAAATAAAACATGACTGAAGACTATAGTAAAGGAATTTGAAGAAGAATCTTGTGTGAAGGTTATAGTAAAGAAATTTGAAGAAAAATCCTGGCTGAAGCCTATTGTAAGAAAAGTTTAACTAAAATCAAAGCTGAAGGAAATAGATAGGGAATTTTAAGAAAAATCATGGCAGAAGGCTATAGTGAGCAAAATTTAAGAAAATTCATGGTAGAAAGCTGTACTAATGGAAATTTTTAAAAAATAATGGCTGAAGGATATAGTAAAGAAATTTAAAAAAAATTAAGGCAGAAAGCAATAGTAAAAGAAATTTAAGAAAAATTATGGATGAAGGCTATAGTAAGGAAATTTGATGATAAGTAATGGCTGAAGGCTAAGTAGTGAAACTTTAATAAAATTAATCATGTGATGGCCGTTCTAAAAAAATTTGATGTTAAATATGTTAGAATACTATACTTAGGGAATATGAAGAAAATTATTGACTGAAGGCTATGGGATTGGAATTTTTAGAAAAATCTTGGCTGATATCAATAGTAAAGGAACTATAGGAAAAATCTTTGTTAAAAACAATAGTAACTGAAATATAAGAAAAATCATGGTTGAAGACTATAGAAAGGGAAATATTTGAAAAATCAATGCTAATGGCTTTAGAAAGAGAATTTTATGAAAATGCATAACAGAAAGCTATAGTAAGGATAGTTGAAGTAAAACATGACTGAAGACTACAGTAAGGGAATTTGAAGAAGAAACTTGTGTGAAGGCTACAGTTAAGGAATTTGAAAAAAATCTTGACTGAAGCCTATTGTATGGGAATTTTAACTAAAGTCAAAGCTGAAGGCAATTATTAGGGAATTTTAAGAAAAATCAAGGCAGAAGGCTATAGTGTGCGAAATTTAAGAAAAATCATGGCAATTAGTTGTTCTAACGGAAATATTAAAAAAATCATGGCAAAAGGCTATAGTAAGGAAATTTTAAGAAAAATTATGGGTGAAGGCTATAGTAAGAAAAATTTAAGAAAAATCATGGATGAAGGCTATAGTAAGTGAATTTGAAGAAAAATCATGGCATAAGGCTATAGAAATGGAACTATACTAAAGGTTATTAGTGAAAGTTGTTGTGAGGAAATTTAAAGTAAAACATGTCTGAAGTCTATACTAATGGAATTAGAAAAAGAATATTGGTTGAAGGCTTTAATTAAAGAATTTGATGAAAATTCCAAACTGAAAGTTATAGTAAGGAAATTTTAAGAAATATCAAAGTTGAAGGCAAAAGTTAAGGAATTTAAAAAACAAATCATGGCTGAAGGCTATGTTAAGCGAAATAAAAAATAAAAATCTTTGTAGAAGGCTATAGTAAGAGAAATTTTAAAAAAAATATCGCTGAATGCAATAATAAGGGAATTTTAAAAATAATCTCGGCAGAATGCTTTGGTAAAAGAAATATAAGAAAAATCATAGATGAAGGATATAGTAAGTTAATTTTATGAAAAATTGTGGCTGAAGCTAATTGTAATGGAACTTTACTAAAATTTGTCAGTGTAGGCCATTGTAAGGAAATTTGAAGTAAAATATGTCTGAAGAATAAATTAAGGGAATTTTAAGAAAATTATTGGCTTATGGCTATTGTAACAGAATTTTAAGAAAAATCTTGGCTGAAAGAAATAGTAAAGTAATTTTAAGAAAAAATATACCAAAAGCTATAGTAAACGAAATATATGAAAAATCTTGGTTGAAGGTTATTGAAAGGGAAATTTTTAAAACATCATTGCTGAAGGCTTTAGTCAACGAATTTTACAAAAATCCATAAGTGAAAGCTATAGTAAGGATATTTGAAGTAAAATATGACTAAAGACTATAGTAAGGGAATATGAAGAAGAATATTTGGTGCAAGATATAGTAAGGGAATTTGAAGAAAATTCTTGACTGAAGCCTATAGTAATGGAATTTTAACTAAAATCAAAGCCGATGACTATAGTGTGGGAATTTTAAGTTAAATGATGGCTGAAGGCTATAGTGAAGGAAATTTAAGAAAAATCACGGCTAAAAGCTCTTCTAAGGGAACTTTTAAAAAAATCACAGCAGAACGCAATAGAAAAGAAATTATAAGCAAAATTATGGCTGAAGGCAATAGTAAGAGAAATTTAAGAAAAATCATAGATTAAGGCTATAGTAAGTAAATTTCATGAAAAGTCATGGCTGAAGTCTATAGTAATGTAACTTTACTTAAATTAATTGTGTGATGGCCGTTGTAAAGAAATTTGAAGTAAAATATGTCTGAAGACTATTCCAATGAAATTTGAAGAAGATTATTGACTGAAGGCTATGGTAAGGGATTTGTAAGAAAAATCTTGGCTGAAATCAATAATAAAGGAATTTAAAGAAAAATATTTGTTAAAAGCAATAGTAAATGAAATATAAGAAAAATCAAGGTTGAAGACAATAGTAAGGGAAATTTTTGAAAAATCAATGCCAAAGGATTTAGTAACGAAATTTTACGAAAATTCATAAGTAAAAGTTATAATAAGGATATTTGTTGTAAAATATGACTGAAGACTATAGTAAGGGAATTCGGAGAAGAATCTTCTGTGAAGGGTATTGTAAAGGAATTTGAAGAAAAATCATGATTGAAGCCTATTATAAGGGAATTTTAACTAAACTTAAACCGGAAGGCAATAGTTAAGGAATTTAAAGAAAAATCATGGCAGAAGGATATGGTGAGTAAAATTTTAAAAATATCATTGAAGAAAGTTGTACTAATGGAAATTTTAAAAAAATTATGGCAAAACGCTATTGTAAGGAAATTTTAAGAAAAATTATGCCTGAAGGCTATAGTAAGAGAAATTTATGAAAAATCATGGCATAGGGCTATAGAAATGGAACTATACTAAAAGTTATTAGTGGAAGTTGTTGTAAGGAAATTTGAATTAAAACATGTCTGAAGTCTATAGTAATGGAATAAGAAAAAGAATATTGGTTGAAGGCTATAATTAAAGAACTTGATGAAAATTCCAAATAGAAAGATATAGTAAAACAATTTTTAGAAATATCAAAGCAGAAGGCAATAGTTTAGGAATAAAAAAAAAATAATGGCTGAAGACTATAGTAAGAGAAATAAAAGAAAAATCTTTGCTGAAGGCAATAGTAAGAGAAATTTAAAGAAAATCATCACAGAAGGCAATATTAAAGGATTTTTAAAAAAAATCATGGCTGAAGGCTAGTAAGAGAAACATAAGAAAAATCATGGATGAAGGATATTGTAAGCAAATGTTATGAAAAATCGTGGCTAAAGGCATTAGTAACGGAACTTTACTAAAATTCATTAGTGAAGACCATTGTAAGGAAATTTGAAGTAAAGTATGTCTGAAGAATATACTAATGGAATTTTAGGAAAATTATTTGCTAAAGGTTTTTGTAAGGGAATTTTAAGAAAATGCATGGCTGAAAGCATTAGTAAAGGAATTTTAAGAAATATATTTTCTAAAAGCTATCGTAAACGAAATATAAGAAAAATCATGGTTGAAGATTATTGTAAGGGAAATTTTTGAAAAATCATTGCTGAAGGCTTTAGTCAGGGAATTTTATGAAAATTCATAAGTGAAAACTATAATAAGGATATTTGAAGTAAAATATGACTGAAGACTATTGCAATGGAATTTGAATAAGAATCTTTGGTTCAGGAAATAGGAAGGGATTTTGAAGAATATTCTTGACTGAAGCCTATTGTAAGGGAATTTTAACTAAAATCAAAGCTGAAGGCTCTAGTTAGGGAATTTTAAGAAAACTCATGGCTGAAGGCTATAGTGAGGGAAATTTAAGAATAATCATGACTGAAAGCAATTCTAAGGGAAATTTTAAAAAAATTATGGCGGAAAGAAATTGTAAGGAAATTTTAAGAAAAATTATAATTGAAGGCTATTGTTAGAGAAATTTAAGAAAAATCATGGATGAAGGCTATAGTAAGTAAATTTGAAGAAAAGGCATGGCTGAAGGCTACAGTAATGGATCTTTACTAAAATTAATCGTGTGATAACCGTTGTAAAGATATTTGATGTTAAATATGACTGAAGACTATACTGAGCGAATTTAAAGAAAATTATAAACTGAAGGATATGGTAAGGGAATTTAAAAAACAATCTTGGCTGAAATCAATAGTAAAGGAATATAAGAAAAATCTTGGATGAAATCATTAGTAGAGGAATTTTAAGAAAAATCTTTGTTAAAAGCAATAGTAAATAAAATATAGGAAAAATAATGGTTAGAGACTATAGTAATGGAAAAGTTTGAAATATCAATGATAAAGGCTATAGTAAGGAAATTTTACCAAAATTCATACGTGAAAGCTATAGTAAGGAATTTGAATAAAAATTTTGACTGAAGCCTATTGTAAGAGAATTTTAACTAAAATCAATGCTGAAGGGAATAGTTAGAGAATTTTAAGAAAAATCATGGCAGAAAGCTATAGTGAGCAAAATTTTTAAAAACTCATAGCCAAAAGCTGTACTAATTGAAAATTTTTAAAAATCATGGCCGAAGGACATTGTAAAGAAATTTTAAGAAAAATTATGTCTGAAGGCTACAATAAGAGAAATTTAAGAAAAATCATGGATTAAGGCTATAGTAAGTAAATTTGATTAAAAATCATGGCTGAAGGCTATAGTAATGGAACTTTACTAAAATTAATAGATTGAATGCCGTTGTAAGGAAATTTGAAGTAAAATATGTCTGAAGACTATTCTAATGGAATTTGAAGAAAATTATTGATTGAAGGCTATGGTAAGGAAAATGTAAGAAAAAGTTTGGCTGAAATCAATAGCAATAGTAAATGAAACATAAGAAAAATCATGGTTGAAGACTATAGTAAGGTATATTTTTGAAAAATCAATGCTAAAGGCTTTCGTAAGGGAATTTTACGAAAATTCACAAGTGAAAGCTATAGTAAGAATATTTGAATTAAAAATGGCTGAAGACTATTGTAACGAAAATTGAAGAAGAATCTTGTGTAAGGCTGTATTAAAGGAATTCAAAGAAAAATCTTGACTGAAGCCTATTGTATGGGAATTTTAACTAAACTCAAAGCTGAAGGCAATGGTTAGGGAATTTTAAGAAAAATCATGGCAGAAGGCTATAGTGTACAAAATTTATGAAAAATCATGGCGGAAAGCTGTACTAATAGAAATTTTTAAAAAATCACTGCCAAAGGCTATTTTAAGGAAATTTTAAGAAAAATTATGGTAGAAGGCTACAGTAAGAGAAATTTAAGAAAAATCATGAATGAAAGCTATAGAAAGTGAATTTGATGAAAAATCATGGCCTAAGGCTCTAGAAATGGAACTATACTAAAAGTTATTAATGAAAGTTGTTGTAAGGAAATTTGAAATAAAACATGTCTGGAGTCTAAAGTTATGGAATTAGAAAAAGAATATTGGTTGAAGGCTATAATTAAGGAATTTGATGAAAATTCCAAACTGAAAAATATAGTAAGGAAATTATTAGAAATATCAAAGCTGAAGGTAATAGTTAAGGAATTTAAAAAAAAATCATGGCTGGAGGCTATAGTAAGCGAAATAAAAGAAAATGTTTTATAGAAGGCTATAGTAAGAGAAATTTAAAAAAAATCAATGTAGAAGGCAATAAGGGAATTTTAAGAAAAATCACGGCAGATGGCTTAGTAAAAGAAATATAAGAAAAATCATGGATGAAGGATATAGTAAGTAAATTTTGTGAAAAATTGTGGATGATGGCAATTGTAATGGAACTTTACTAAAATTCATCAGTGAAGGCCATTGTAAGTAAATTTGAAGTAAAATAAGTCTGACGATTAAATTAAGGGAATTTTAATAAAATTATTGGCATAAGGCAATAGTAACAGAATTTTCAGAAAAATAATGGCTGAAAGTAATACTAAAGTAATTTTAAAAAAAAATATTTACTAAAAGCTATTGTAAACGAAATATAAGAAAAATCTTGGTTGAAGGTTACTGAAAGGGAAATTTTTGAAAAATCATTGTTGAAGGCTTTAGTAAGGGAATTTTTCGAAAATTCTTAAGTGAAAGCTATTGTATGGATGTTTGAATTAAAATATGACTGAAGACTATTGTAAGGGATTATGAAGAAGAATCTTGGGCGAAAGATATAGTTAGGGAATTTGAAGAAAATTCTTGACTAAAGCCTATTGTAAGGGAATTTTAACTAAAATCTAATCCAAAGACTATAGTGAGGGAATTTTCATAAAAATCTAGGCTGAAGGCTTTAGTGAGTGAAATTTATGAAAAATCAAGGCTAAAATCTCTTCTAAGGGAAAATTAAAAAAAATCATGCCAGAAGGCACTAGTAGAAAAATATTAAGCAAAATTATGACAGAAGGTTATAGTAAGAGAAATTTAAGAAAAATCATGGATTAAGGCAATAGTAAGTAAATTTGATGTAAAGTCATGGCTGAAGGCTATAGTATTGTAACTTTACTAAAATTAATCGTGTGATGGCCGTTGTAACGAAATTTGAAGTAAAATATGTCTGAAGACTATTGTAACGGAATTTGAGGAGAATTATTGACTAAAGGCTATCATAAGGGAATTGTAAGAAAAATCTTGGCTGAAATCAATAGTAAAGGAATTTTAAGAAAAATCTTTGATAAAAGCAATAGTAAATGAAATATAAGAAAAACCATGGTTCAAGACTATATTAAGGGAAGTTTTTGAAAAATCAATGCTAAAGGCTTAAGTAAGGGAATTTTAAGAAAATTCATAAGTGAAAGATATAGTAAGGATATTTGAAGTAAAACATGACTGAAGACTATAGTAAGGGAATTTGAACAAGAATCTTGTGTGAAGGCTACAGTAAAGGAATTTGAAGAAAAATCTTGACTGAAGCCTATTGTATGGGAATTTTAACTTAACTTAAAGCTGAAGGCAATAGTTAGGTAATTTTAAGAAAAATCATGGCAGAAGGCTATAGTGAGTAAATTTTTAAAAACTCATGGCAGAAAATGGTATTAACGGAATTTTTTAAAAAATCATGGCAAAAGGCTATTGTATGGAAATTTTAAGAAAAACTATGGCTGAAGACTATAGAACGAGAAATTTAAGAAAAATCATTGATGAAGGCTATAGTAAGTGAATTTGATGAAAAATCATGGCATAAGGCTATAAAAATGGAACTATACTAAAAGTTATTAGTGAAAGTTGTTGTAAGGAAATTTGAAGTAAAACATGCCTGAAGTCTATAGTAATGGAATTAGAAAAAGAATATTGGTTGAAGGCTATAATTAAAGAAATACATGAAAATTCCAAACTGAAAGTTATTGTAAGTAAATTTTAAGAAATATCAAAGCTGAAGGCAATAGTTAAGGAAGTTAAAAAAAACAAATCATGGCAGAAGGCTATAGTAAGCAAAATAAATGAAAAATGTTTTTAGAAGGCTATAGTAAGAGAAATTTAAATAAAATCATCGCTGAAGGAAATAATAAGGGAATTTTTAAAAAAATCACGGTAGAAGGCTACGGTAAAAGAAATATAAGAAAAATCATGGATGAAGGATATAGTAAGTAAATTTTATGAAAAATTGTGGTAGAAGGCAATTGTAATGAAACTTTACTAAAATTCATCAGTGAAGGCCATTGTAAGGAAATTTGAACTAAAATATGTCAGAAGAATATATTAAGGAAATTTTAGGAAAATTATTGGCTTAAGGTATGGTAACGGAATTTTAAGAAAAATCATGGCTGAAAGCAATAGTAAAGTAATTTTAAGAAAAATATTCACTAAAGGCTACTGTAAACGACATATAAGAAAAATCTTGGTTGAAGGTTATTGTAAGGAAAAGTTTTGAAAAATTATTCCTGAAAGCTTTTGTCTGGGAATTTTAACGAAAATTCATAAGTGAAAGCTATAATAAGCATATTTGAAGTAAGATATGACTGAAGACTACAGTATGGGAATTTGAATAAGAATCTTGGGTGAAGGATATATTAAAGGAATTTGAAGAATATTCTTGACCGAAGCCTATTGTAAGAGAATTTTAACTAAAATCAAAGTTGAAGGCTATTATTAGGGAATTTTAAGAAAAATCATGGTTTAAGGCTATAGTGAGGGAAGTTAAAGAATAATCATGACTGAAAGCTATTTTAAGGGAAATTTTAAAAAAATTAATGCGGAAAGCAATAGTAGGGAATTTTTAAGAAACATTATGGCTGAAGGCTATAGTAAAAGAAATTTAAGAAAAATCAAGGAAGAAGGCTATAGTAAGTAAATTTGATGAAAAATAATGGCTGAAGGCTATAGTTGTGGAACTTTACTAAAATTAATCGTGTGATGGTCGTTCTAAAGAAATTTGATGTTAAATATGTCAGAAGATTATACTTAGGGAATATGAAGAAAATTATTGACTGAAGGCTATGGTAATGGAATTTTAAGAAAAATCTTGGCTGAAATCAATAGTAAAGGAATTTGAAGAAATATCTTTGTCAAAGCAATAGCAAATGAAATATAAGCAAAATCATGGTTGAAGACTATTGTAAGGGAAATTTTTGAAAAATCAATGCTTAAGGTTTTCGTAAGGGAATTTTACGAAAATTCATAAGTGAAAGCTATTGTAAGAATATTTGAAGTAAAACATGACTGAAGACAGTAGTAAGGGAATTTGAAGAAGAATCTTGTGTGAAGGCTATAGTAAAGGAATTAGAAGAAAAATCTTGACTGAAGCTTATTGTATGGGAATTTTAACTAAAATCAAAGCCGAAGGCAATAGTGAGGTAATTTTTAGAAAAATCTGGGCTGAAGGCTTTAGTGAGTGAAATTTAAGAAAAATCAAGGCTAAAATCTCTTCTAAGGGAAATTTTAAAAAAATTACAGCTGAAGGCAATAGTAAAGAAATTTTAAGCAAAATTAAGGCTGAAGGTTATAGTAAGAGAAATTTAAGAAACATCATGGATTAAGGCAATAGTAAGTAAATTTGATGTAAAGTCATGGCTGAAGGCTATAGTATTGTAACTTTACTAAAATTAATCGTGTGATGGCCGTTGTAACGAAATTTGAAGTAAAATATGTCTGAAGACTATTGTAATGGAATTTGAGGAGAATTATTGACTGAAGGCTATCATAAGGGAATTGTAAGAAAAATCTTGGCTGAAATCAATAGTAAAGGAATTTTAAGAAAAATTGTTGTTAAAAGCAATAGTAAATGAAATATAAGAAAAATCATCGTTGAAGACAATAGTAAGGGAAATTTTTTTAAAATCAATGCTAAAAGATTTAGTAACGTAATTTTATGAAAACTCATAAGTGAAAGCTATTATAAGGATATTTGAAGTAAAATATGACTGAAGACTTTAGTAAGGGAATTTGAAGAAGAATCTTGTGTGAAGGCTATGTAAAGGAATTTGAAGAAAAATCTTGACTGAAGCTTGTTGTATGAGAATTTTAAATAAACTCAAAGCTGAAGGCAATAGTTAGGGAATTTTAAGAAAAATCATGGCAGAAGGCTTTAGTGAGCAAAATTTAAGAAAGATCATGGCAGAAAGTTGTACTAACGAAAATTTTAAAAAAATCATGGCAAAAGGCTAATGTAAGGAAATTTTAAGAAAAATTATGGCTCAAGGAAGAGAAATTTAAGTAAAATCAATGATAAATCTATAATAGGTGAATTTGATGAAAAATCATGGAATAAGGCTATAGAAATGGAACTATACTAAAACTTATTAGTGGAAGTTGTTGTAAGGAAATTTGAAGTAAAACATGTCAGAAGTCGATGGTAATGGAATTAAAAAAAAATATTGGTTGAAGGCAATAATTAAGGAATTTGATGAAAATTCCAAACTGAGAGTTATAGTAATGAAATTTATAGAAATATCAAAGCTGAAGGCAATAGTTAAGGAATTTAAAAAAAAAAGAATGGCTGAAGGCTATAGAAACCGAAATAAAAGAAAAATCTTTGAATAAGGCAAAAGTACGGGAAATTGTAAAAAATTATGGCTGAAGGCAATAGTAAGGGAATTTTAAAAAAATCACGGCTGAAGGCTATAGTAAAAGAAACTTAAGAAAAATCAAGGATGAAGGATATTGTAAGTAAAGTTTTTGAAAAATCGTGACTAAAGGCAATTGTAATGGAACTTTACTAAAATTTATCAGTCAAGGCCATTGAAAGGAATTTGATGTTAAATATCTTTGAAGACTAAGGGAATTCGAAGAAAATTATTGACTTAAGGCTTTGGTAAGGGAATTTTAAGAAAAATCTTGGCTGAAATATATAGTAAAGGAATTAAAAGAAAAATCTAGGCAGAAATCAATAGTAGAGGAATTTTAAGAAAAATATTTGGTAAAAGCAATAGTAAATGAAATATAGGAAATATCATGGTCAAAGACTATAGTAATGGAAATTTTTGAAAAATCAATCCTAAAGGTTTTCGTAACAGAATTTTACAAAAATTCATAAGTGAAAGCTATAGTAAGGATATTTGAAGTAAAATATGACTGAAGACTATAGTAAAGGAATTTGAAGAAGCATCTTGTGTGAAGGCTATAGTAAAGGAATTTGAAGAAAAATCTTGACTGAAGCCTATTGTAAGAGAATTTTAACTAAAATCAAAGCTGAAGGCAATAGTTAGGGAATTTTAAGAAAAAGCTTGGCAGAAGGCTATAGTAAGCGAAATTTAAGAAAAATCATGGCAGAAAGATGTAGTAATGGAAATTTTTAAAAATTCATGGCAGAGGGATTAGTAAAGAAATTTTAAGAAAAATTATGGTAGAAGACTAGAGAAAGAGAAATTTAAGAAAAATCATGAATTAAGGCTATAGTAAGTAAATTTGTTGAAAAATCATGGCTGAAAGTTATAGTAATGGAACTTTACTAAAATTAATCGTGTGATGGCCGTTGTAAAGAAATTTGAAGTAAAATATGTCAGAAGACTATTCTAATGGAATTTTATGAAAATTATTGACTGAAGGGTATCGTAAGGGAATTGTAAGAAAAATCATGGCTGAAATCAATAGGAAAGGAATTTGAAGAAAAACCTTTGTTAAAACGAATAGTAAATGAAATATAAGAAAAATCATGGTTGAAAACTATAATAAGGGAAATTTTTGAAAAATCAATACTAAATGGTTTAGTTAGGGAATTTTTCGAAAAATCATAAGTGAAAGCTATAGTAAGGATATTTGAAGAAAAATATGACTCAAGACTATAGGAAGGGAATTTGAAGAAAAATATTGTGCGAAGGCAATAGTAAAGGAATTTGATGAAAAATCTTGACTGAGGCCTATTGTAAGGGAATTTTAACTGAACTCAAAGTTGAACGCTAAGTTAGGGAATTTTAAGAAAAATAATGTTAGAAGGCTATTGCGAGCAAAATTTAAGAAAAATCATGGTAAAAAGCTGTACTAACAGAAATTTTAAAAAAATCATGGCAAAAGGCTTTTGTAAGGAAATTTGAAGAAAAATTAAGGCTGAATGCTATAGTAAGAGAAATTTAAGAAAAATTCTGGATTATGGCCTCAGTAAATAAATTTGATGAAAAGTCATGGCTGAAGGCTATAGTAATGGAACTTTACGAAAATTAATCGTGTGATGGCCGTAGTAAAGAAATTTGAAGTAAAATATGTTCAAAGACTATTCTAATGGAATTTGAAGAAAATAATTGACTAAAAGCTATGGTAAGGGAATTGTAAGAAAAATCTTGGATGAAATCAAGAGTAAAGGAATTTTAAGAAAAATCTTTGTTAAAATCAATAGTAAATGAAATATAAGAAAAATCTTGGTTGAAGACTATAGTAAGGGCAACTTTTGAAAAATCAATGGTAAAGGCATTAGTAAGGGAATTTTACAAAAATTCATAAGTGAAAGCTATAGTAAGGATATTTGAAGTAAAATATGACTGAAGACTATAGTAAGGAATGTGAAGAAGAATCTTGTGTGAAGGCTATAGCAAAGGAATTTGAAGAAATATCTTGACTGAAGCCTATTGTAAGGGAATTTGAACTAAACTCAAAGCTGAAGGCAATAGTTAGAGAATTTTACGAAAAATTAAGGTTGAAGGCTATAGTAAGAGAAATTTAAGAAAAATCATGGATGAAGGCTATAGTAAGTGAATTTGATGAAAAATCATGGCATAAGGCTATAGAAATGGAACTATACTAAAAGTTATTATTGTAAGTGTTTGTAAGGAAATTTGAAAACATGTCTGAAGTCTATAGTAAAGGAATTAGAAAATGAATATTGGTTGAAGGCTATAATAAAGGAATTTGAAGAAAATTTGAAATTGATAGTTATAGTAAGGAAATTTTTAGAAATATCAAAGGTGAAGGAAATAGTTAGGAAATTTTTAAAGAAATCATGGTTGAAGGCTATAGAAAGAGAAATATAAGAAAAATCTTTGCAGAATGCCAGAGTAAGAGAAATTTAAAAAAAATCATGGCTGAAGGCAATAGTAATAGAATTTTAAGAAAAATCACAGTAGAAGGCAGTAGTAAGAGAAATACAAGAAAAATCATGGATGGAGGATTTAGTTAGTAAATTTTATGAAAAATTGTGACTTAAGGCAATTGTAATGGAACTTTACTAAAATATATCAGTGGAGGCCATTGGAAGGAAATTTGAAGTAAAATATGTCTGAAGAATATGAAATTTATTGGCTTAAGTCTTTAGTAAGGGAATTTTAAGAAAATCATAGCTGAAAGCAATAAAAAGCAATTTTAAAAAAAATATTTTCTAAAAGCTATCGTAAACGAAATATAAGAAAAATCTTGGTTGAAGGTTATTTTAAGGGAAATTTTTGAAAAATCATAGCTCAAGGCTTTAGTCAGGGAATTTTTCAAAAATTCATAAGTGAAAGCTATAATAAGGATATTTGAAGTAAAATATGACCGAAGACTATAATAAGGGAATTTGAATAAGAATCTTGGGTGAAGGATATAGTAAGGGGATTTGAAGAATATTCTTAACTGAAGCCTTTAGTAAGGGAATTTTAAATAAAATCAAAGCTGAAGGCTATATAGTTAGAGAATTTAAAGAAAAATCATGGGTTAAGGCTAAAGTGAGGGAAATTTAATAATAATCATGCCTGAAAGCTATACTAAGGGAAATTTTAAAAAAATTATGGCGGATAGCAATTGTAAGGAAATTTTACGAAAAATTATGGCTGAAGGCTATTGTAAGAGAAATTTAATAAAAATCATGGATGAAGGCTATATAAAGTAAATTTGATGAAAAGTCAAAGGTGAAGGCTATAGTAATGGAACTTTACTAAATTGAATCGTGTGATGGTTGTTGTAAAGAAATTTGATGTTAAATAAGTCTGAAGACTATACCAAGGGAATATGAAGAAAATTATTGATTGAAGGCTATAGTAAGGGAATTTTAACAAAAATCTTGGCTGAAATCAAGAGTAAAGAAATTTTAAAAAAAATATTTGTTAAAATCAATATTGAATGATTAATAAGAAAAATCATGGTTGAAGACTATAGTAAGGTTGATTTTTGAAAAATCAATGCTAAAGGCTTTAGTAAGGGAATTTTATTAAAATTCATAAGTAAAAGCTATAGTAAGGATATTAGAAGTAAAATATGACTGAAGACTAGTAAAGGAATGTGAAGAAGAATCTTGTGTGAAGGCTATAGTAAAGGAATTTGAAGAAAAATATTGACTGAAGCCTATTGTAATAGAATTTTAACTAAAATCAAAGCTGAAGGCAATAGTTAGGCAATTTTAAGAAAAATCATAGCAGAAGGCTATAGTGGGCAAAATTTAAGAAAATCATGGTAGAAAGCTTTACAAAGGAAAATTTTAAAAAAATCATGGCAGAAGGCTATAGTAAGGAAATTTTAAGAAAATTTATGGTTGAAGGCTATAGTAAGAGAAATTTAAGAAAAATCATGCATGAAGGCTATTGTTAAGTGAATTTGAAGAAAAATCATTGCCTAAAGCTATACAAATGAAACTATACTAAAAGTTATTAGTGAAAGTGTTTGTAAGGATATTTGAAGTAAAACATTCCTGAAGTCTATAGCAATGGATTTAGAAAATGAATATTGGTTGAAGGCTATAAAAAAAGAATTTGAAGAAAATTCCAAACTGATAGTTATAGTAAGGAAATATTTAGAAATATCAAAGGTGAATGTAATAGTTAAGGAATTTTAAAAAAAATCATGGTTGAAGGGTATTGTAAGAGAAATATAGGAAAACTCATTTTAGAATGCTAGAGTAAAAGAAATATAAAAAAAATAATGGCAACAAGAAATTGTAAGAGAATTTTAAGAAAAATCACGGTTGAAGGCTACAGTAAGAGAAATACAAGAAAAATCATGGATGAAAGATATAGTAAGTAAATATTATTAAAAGTTGTGACTTAAGGCAATTGTAATGGAACTTTACTAAAATATATCAGGCCATTGGAAGGAAATTTGAAGTAAAATATGTCTGAAGAATATACTAAGGGAATTTTAAGAATATTATTGGCTTAAGGCTTTAGTATGGGAATTTTAAGAAAAATCATGGCTGAAAGCAAGAGTAAAGGAATTTAAAAAAAAAAATTTTTAAAAACCTATCATAAAAAAAATGTAAGAAAAATCTTGGTTGAAGGTTATTTTAAGCGAAATTTTTTAAAAAATCATTGTTGAAGGCTTTAGTCAGGGAATTTTAAAAAAAATAAGTGAAAGCTATAATAAGGATATTTGAAGTAAAATATGACTTAAGACTATAATAAGAGAATTTGAATAAGAATATAGGGTGAAGGATATAGTAAGGGAATTTGAAGAATATTCTTAACTGAAGACTTTTGAAAGGGAATTTTAACTAAAATCAAAGCTGAAGGCTATAGTTAGGGAATTTTAAGAAAAATCATGGGTTAATACTATAGTGATGGAAATTTAAGAATAATCATGGCTGAAAGCTATTCTAAGGGAAATTTTAAAAAAATTATGGCAAATAGCAATAGTAAGGAAATTTTAAGAAAAATTACGATTGAAGGCTATTGTAGGAGAAATTTAAGAAAAATCATGGATGAAGGATATAGTAAGAAAATTTGATGAAAAGTAATGGTGGAAGGCTATAGTAATGGAACTTTACTAAAATGAATCGTGTGATGGTCGTTGTAAAGAAATTTGATGTTAAATACGCCTGAAGACTATATTAAGGGAATATGAAGAAAATTATTGATTGAAGGCTATGGTAAGGGAATATAAAGAAAAGACTTGGCTGAAATCTATAGTAAAGGAATTTAAAGAAAAATCTTTGTTAATAGCAATAGTAAATGAAATTTAAGAAAAATCATGGTTGAAGACTATAGTAAGAGAAATTTTTGAAAAATCATAAGTAAAAGCTATAGTAAGGATATTAGAGGTAAAATATGACTGAAGACTAGTAAAGGAATTTGAAGAAGAATCTTGTGTGAAGGCTATAGTAAAGGAATTTGAAGAAAAATCGTGACTAAAGCCTATTGTTAGAGAATTTTAACAAAAATCAAAGTTGATGGCAATAGTTAGGGAATTTTATGAAAAATCATGGCAGAAGACTGTAGTGAGCGAAATTTAAGAAAAAACATAGCAGAAAGCTGAACTAAGGGAAATTTAAAAAAAATCATGGCAACAGGCTATTGTAAGGAAATTTTAAGAAAAATTATGGCTTAAGGCTATAGTAAGAGAAATTTAAGAAAAATCATGGATGAAGGCCATTGTAAGTGAATTTGAGGAAAAATCATGGCATAAGGCTATAGAAATGGAACTATACTAAAAGTTATGAGTGAAAAGTTCTTGTAAGGAAATTTGAAGTAAAACTTGTCTGAAGTCGATAGTAATGGAATTAGAAAATGAATATTGGCTGAAGGCAATTATAAAGGAATTTGAATAAAATTCCAAAGTTAAAGTTATAGTTAGGAAATATTTAGAAATATCAAAGATGAAGGCAATATTTAGGCAATTTTAAAAAAAATCATGGATGAAGGCTATAGTAAACGAAATAAAGAAAAATCATTGCAGAAGGCTATAGTGAGAGAAAATTTTAAAAAATCATGGCTCAAGTCAATAGTAAGGGAATTTTAAGAAAAATCTTGACTGAAGGCTATAGTAAGAGAAATATTAGAAAAATCGTGGATGAAGGATATTGAAAGTAAATTTTATGAAAAATCGTGGCTAAAGGCATTTGTAATGGAACTTTACTAAAATTCATCAGTGAAGGCCTTTGTAAGGAAATTTAAATTAAAATATGTCTGAAGAATATACTAAAGGAATTTTTGGAAAATTATTGGCTTAAGGCTTTAGTAAGGGAATTTTAAGAAAAATATTTGCTAAAAGCTATCGTAAATGAAATATAAGAAAAGTCTTGGTTGAGGGTTATTGTACGGGTAATGTTTCATAAATCTTCGCTGAAGGCTTTAGTCAGGGAATTTTATGAAAATTCATAAGTGAAAACTATAATAAGGATATTTGAAGTAAAATTTGAGTGAAGTCTATAGGAAGGGAATTTGAATATGAATCTGTGGTGAAGGATATAGTAAGGGAATTTGAAGAACATTCTTGATTGAAGCCTATTGTAAAGGAATTTTAACTAAAATCAAGATGAAAGCTATAGTTAGGGAATTTTAAGAAAAATCTTGGATGAAGACTATAGTGAGGGAAATTTAAGAATAATCATGGTTGAAAGCTATTCTAAGGGAAATTTTTAAAAAATTAAGGCCTGAAAGCAATAGTAAGGAAATTTTAAGAAAAATTATGGCAGAAGGTTTTAGTAAAACAAAATTTCAAAAAAATCATGGATGAAGTCTATAGTATGTAAATTGGACAGAAACTCAGGGCTGAAGGCTGAAGTAATGTAACTTTACTAAAATTAAGCTTGTGTTGGCCGTTGTAAAGAAATTTGAAGTATAATATGTCGAAGACTATTCTAAAGGAATTTGAAGAAAATTATTGACAGAAGTCCATGTTAAGGATATTTTAAGAAAAATCTATGCTAAAATCAATAGTAAAGGAATTTTAAGAAAAATCTTTGTCAAAAGCAATTGTAAATAAAATATAATGAAAATCATAGTTGAAGACTATAGTAATGGAAATTTTTGACAAATCAATGCTAATGGCATTTGTAAGAGAATTTTACGAAAATTCATAAGTGAAAGCTATAGTAAGGATATTTGAAGTAAAATATGACTTAAGTCTATAATAAAAGAATTTAGAGAAGAATCTTGTGTGAAGGCTATAGTAAAGGAATTTGAAGAAAAATCTTGACTGAAGCCTATTGTAAGAGAATTTTAAATAAAATCAAAGTTGTCGGCAATAGTTCAGGAATTTTAAGAAAAATCATGGCAGAAGGATATGGAGAGCAAAATTTAAGAAAAATCATGGCTGAAATCTATACTAAGGGAATTTTTAAAAAAAACTTGGCAAAAGGCTATTGTAAGGAAATTTTAAGAAAAATTATGGATGAAGGCTATAGTAAGATAAATTTAAGAAAAATCATGGATGAAGGCTATAGTAAGTGAATTTGATGAAAAATCATGGCATAAAGCTATGGAAATGGAACTATACTAAAAGTCATTAGTGAAAGGTGTTGTAATGAAATTTGAAGTAAAATATGTCTGAAGTCTATAGTAAGGGAATAAGGAATGGAAAATTGAATAAAGGGAATAATAAAGGAATTTGAACAAAATTATTGACTTAAAGTTACAATAAGGTGATATTTTGAAATATCAAAGGTGAAGGCAATAGATAGGGAATTTTAAAAAAAATCATGGCTGATGGCTACTGTAAGGGAAATATAAGAAAAATATTTACAGAAGGCTATTGCAAGAGAAATTTTTAAAAAATCTTGGCAGAAGGCAATAGTAAGGGAAATTTAAGAAAAATGAAGGTTGTAGGGTATAGTAAGAGAAATATAAGAAAAATCAAGGATGAAGGATGTAGTAAGTAAATTTTGTGAAAAATCTAGACTGTAAGCAAAAGTAATGGAACTTTACTAAAATTCATCAGTGAAGGCGATTGTAAGGAAATTTGAAGTTAAATATGACTAAAGACTATACTAAGGGAATTTGAAGAAAATTATTGACTGAAGGCTATGGTAAGGGAATTTTATGAAAAATCTTGGCTGATATCAATAGTAAATAAATTTTGAGAAAAATCTTTGTTTAAAGAAATAGTAAATGAAATATAAGAAAAATCATGGTTGAAGACTATTGTAAGGGAACATTTTTGAAATATCAATGCTAAAGTCTAAAGAAAGGGAATTTTACGAAAATTCATAAGTGAAAGCTATAGCAAGGATATTAGAAATAAAATATGATGAGGACTATAGTTAGGGAATTTGAAGAAGAATCTTGTGTGAAAGCTATAGTAAACGAATTTGTAGAAAAATCTAGACTGAAGCCTATTGTATGGGAATCCTAACTAAGATCAAAGCTGAAGGCAATAGTTAGGGAATTTTACGAACAACCATGGCAGAAAGCCATAGTGAGCAAAATTTAAGGAAAATCATTACAAAAACCTGTACTAAGACAAATTTTGAAAAAATCATGGCAGAAGACTATTGTAAGGGTATTTTTAGAAAAATTATGGCTGCAGGCAATAGTAAGAGAAATTTAAGAAAAATCATGAATGAAGGCTTTAATAAGTGAATTTGATGAAAAATCATGGCATAAGACTATGGAGATGGTACTATACTGAAAGTCATTAGTCAAAGTTGTTGTTATGAAATTTGAAGTAAAATATCTCTGAAGTCTATAGTAAAAGAATTAGAATAGGAATATTGAATGAGAGCTATAATAAAGGAATTTGAAGAAAGTTCTTGTCAAAAAGTTATTATAATGAAAATTTTAGAAATATCAAAGGTGAAAGCAATGGATAGGGAATTTAAAAAAAAATCATGGGTGAAGGCAATGGTAAGGGAATTTTAAAAAAATGAAGCCCTAAGGCTATAGTAAGAGAAATATAAGAAAATTCATGGATGAAGGATATGGTAAGTAAATTTTATGAAAAATCAAGTCTGAAGGCAAGAGTAATGGAACTTTACTAAAATTCATCAGTGATAGCCGTTATAAGGAAATTTGAAGTTAAATATCACTGAAGACTATACTAAGGGAATTTGAAGAAAATTATTGACTGAAGGCTATTGTAAGGGAATTTTAAGAAAAATATTGGCAGTTATAAATAGTAAAAAAATTTCAAGAAAAATCTTTGTTAAAAGCAATTGTAAATGAAATATAAGAAAAATAATAGTTGAAGACTATTGTAAGGGAAATTTTTGAAAAATCAAAGCTAAAGTCTTAAGAAAGGGAATTTTATGACAATTCATAAGTGAAAGCTATACCAAGGATATTTGAAATAAAATATGACAGAAGACTATTCTAAAGGAATTTGAAGAAGAATCTTCTGTGAAGAATATAGTAAAGGAATTTGAAGAAAAATCTAGACTGAAGACTATTGTAAGGGTATTTTAACTAAAATCTAATCTCAAGGCAGTAGTTAGGGAATTTTAAGAATAATCTTGGCAGAAGGCCATTGTAAGCAAAATTTAAGAAAAATCATTGCAGAAAGTTGTACTAAGGGAAATTTTTAAAAAATCATGGCAGAAGGCTATTGTAAGGATATTTTAAGAAAAATTACGGTAGAAGGCAATTGTAAGAGAAATTTAAGAATAATCATTGATGTAGGCTATAGGGAGTAAATTTGAAGAAAAATCATGGCATCAGGCTATGGAAATGGAACTATACTAAAAGTCATTAGTCAAAGTTGTTGAAAGAAAATTTGAAGTAAAATATGTCCGTAGTCTATAGTAATGGAATTAGAATAGGAAAATTGAATGAAGGCTATAACAAAGGAATTTTAAGAAAGTTCTAATAAAAAAGTTATAATAAGGAAAATTTTAGAAATATCAAAGGTGAAGGAATTAAATAGGGATTTTAAAAAAAATCATGGCTGATGGCTATAGTAAGAGAAATATAAGAAAAAAATTTATGGAAGGCTATAGCTAGAGAAATTTTAAAAAAAACTCATGGCTGAAGGCAATAGTAAGGGAATTTTAAGAAAAAAAGAAGGCTGAAAACTATAGTAAGAGAAATATAAGAAAATTCATGGATGAAGGATTTGGTAAGTAAATTTTATGAAAAATCAAGGCTGAAGGCAAGAGTAATGGAACTTTACTAAAATTCATCACTGAAAGCCGTTATAAGGTAATTTGAAGTTAAATATGACTTAAGACTATACTAAGGGAATTTAAAGAAAATTATTGATTGAAGGCTATTGTAAGGGAATTTTAAGAAAAATCTTGGCTGATATCAATAGTAAAGAAATTTTAAGAAAAATCTTTGTTAAAAGCAATTGTAAATGAAATATAAGAAAAATCATGGTTGAAGACTATTGTAAGGGAAATTTTTAAAAAATCAATGTTAAAGTTTTAAGAAAGGGAATTTTATCACAATTCATAAGTGAAAGCTATAGCAAGGATATTTGAAATAAAATATGACAGAAGACTATAGCAAGGGAATTTGAACAAGAATCTTGTGTGAAGGCTTTAGTAAAGGAATTTGAAGAAAAATCTAGACTGAAGACTATTATAAGGGTATTTTAACTAAAATCTAATCTCAAGCCAATAGTTAGTGAATTTTAAGAAAAATCAAGGTAGAATGGCATTGTGAGAAAATTTAAGAAAAATCATTGTTGAAAGCTGTACTAAGGAAAATTTTTAAAAAATCATGGAAAAAGACTATTGTAAGGATATTTTAAGAAAAATTATGGCAGAAGGCAATTGTAAGAGAAATTTAAGAATAATCATTGATGTAGGCTATAGGGAGTGAAAATTGAAGAAAAATGATGGCATCAGGCTTCGGAAATGAAACTATACTAAAAGTCATTAGTCAAATTTGTTATAAGAAAATTTGAAGTAAAATATGTCTGAAGTCTATTGTAAAAGAATTAGAATAGGAATATAGAATGAAGGATATAATAAAGGAATTTGAAGAAAGTTCTAATAAAAAAGTTATAATAAGGAAAATTTTAGAAATATCAAATGTGAAGGCATTGGATAGGGAATTTTAAAAAACATCATGGCTGATGGCTATAGTAAGCAAAATATAAGCAAAATATTTACGGAAGGCTATAGCAAGAGAAATTAAAAAAAAAAATAATGGCAGAAGGCAGTAGTAAGGGAATTTTCAGAAAAATGTAAGCTGAAAGCTATTGTAAGAGAAATATTATAAAAATCAAGTATGAAGGATAAGGTAAGTAAATTTTATGAAAAATCAAGGCTAAAGGTAAGAATAATGGAACTTTACTAAAATTCATCAGTGAAATTCGTTATAAGGAAATTTGAAGTTAAATATCACTTAAGACTATACTAAGGGAATTTGAAGAAAATTAATGAGTAAAGGCTATCGTAAAGAAATTTTAAGAAAAATCTTGGCTGATATCAATAGTAAAGAAATTTTACAAAAAATCTTTGTTTAAAGCAATTGTAAATGAAATATAAGAAAAATCATGGTTGAAGACTATTGTAAAAGAAATTTTTTAAAAATCAATGCTAAAGTCATAAGAAATGGAATTTTATAAGTGAAAGCTATAGCTAGAATATTTGAAATAAAATATGACAGAAGACTATAGCAAGGGAATTTGAAGAAGAAGCTTGTGTGAAGGCTATAGTAAAGGAATTTAAAGAAAAATCTAGACTGAAGGCTATTGTATGGTTATTTTAACTAAAATCTAATCTCAAGGCTATAGTTTGGGAATTTTACGAAAAATCATGGCAGAAGGCCATTTTGTGAAAAATTTAAAAAAAATCATTGCGGAAAGCTGTACTAAGGGAAATTTTAAAAAAATCATGGCAGAAGACTATTGAAAGGATATTTTAAGAAAAATTATGGCAGAAGGCAATTGTAAGAGAAATTTAAGAATAATCATTGAAGTAGGGTATAGTAAGTGAATTTGAAGAAAAATCATGGCATCAGGCTATGGAAATAGAACTATACTAAAAGTCATTAGTCAATGTTGTTGTAAGAAAATTTGAAGTAAAATATGTCTGAAGTCTATAGTAATGGAATTAGAATAGGAATATTGAATGAAGGCAATAATAAAGGAATTTGAAGAAAGTTCTAATAAACAAGTTATAATAAGGAAAATTTTAGAAATATCAAAGGTGAAGGCATTAGATAGGGAATTTAAAAAAAAATCATGGCTGATGGCTATAGTAAGTGATATATAAGAGAAATATTTACAAAAGGCAATAGCAACAGAAATTGTAAAAAAAAATCATGGCAGAAGGCAATAGTAAGGGAATTTTAAGAAAAATAAAGGCTGAAGGCTATAGTAAGGGAATTTTAAGAAAAATAAAGGCTTAAGGCTATAGTAAGAGAAATATAAGAAAAATCAAAGATGAAGGATATGGTAAGTAAATTTTATGAAAAATCAAGGCTGAAGGCAAGAGTAATGGAACTTTACTAAAATTCATCAGTGAAAGCCGTTATAAGGAAATTTGAAGTTAAATATGACTGAAGACTATACTAAGGGAATTTGAACAAAATTATTGACTGAAGGCAATTGTAAGGGAATTTTAAGAAAAATCTTGGCTGATATCATTAGAAAAGAAATTTTATGTAAAATCTTTGTTAAAAGCAATAGTAAATGAAATAAAAGAAAAATAAAGGTTGAAGACTATTGTAAGGGAAATATTTTAAAAATCAATGCTAAAGTCTTCAGAAAGGGAATTTTATGACAATTCATAAGTGAAATCTATAGCAAGGATATTTGAAATAAAATATGATAGAAGATTATAGTAAGGGAATTTGAAGAAGAATCTTGTGTGAAGGCTATAGTAAAGGAATTTGAAGAAATATCTAGACTGAAGACTATTGAAATGGAATTTTAACTAAATTCAAATCTCAAGGCAATAGTTAGGGAATTTTCAGAAAAATCTTGGAAGAAAGCCATTGTGAGAAAAATTTAAGAAAAATCATAGCAGAAAGCTGTACTAAGGGAAATTTAAAAAAAATCATGGCAGAACACTATTGTAAGGATATTTTAATAAAAATTATGGCAGAAGGCAATTGTAAGAGAAATTTAAGAATAATCATGGATGTAGGCTATAGGGAGTGAATTTGAAGCAAAATCATGGCATCAGGCTATGGAATTGGAACTATACTAAAAGTCATTAGTCAAAGTTGTTGTAATGAAATTTGAAGTAAAATATGTCTGAAGTCTATAGTAATGGAATTAGAATAGGAATATTGAATGAAGGCTATAATAAAGGAATTTTAAGAAAGTTCTAATAAAAAAGTTATAATAAGAAAATTTTTAGAAATATCAAAGGTGAAGGGATTAGATAGGGAATTTTAAAAAAAATCATGGCTGATGGCTATAGTAAGAGAAATATAAGAAAAAAATTTATGAAAGGCTATAGCTAGAGAAATTTTAAAAACAATTCATGGCTGAAGGCAATAGTAAGGGAATTTTAATAAAAAAAGAAGGTTGAAAACAATACTAAGAGAAATATAAGAAAATTCATGGATGAAGGATTTGGTAAGTAAATTTTATGAAAAATCAAGGCTGAAGGCAAGAGTAATGGAACTTTTCTAAAATTCATCATTGAAAGCTGTTATAAGAAAATTTGAAGATAAATATGACTTAAGACTATACTAAGGGATTTTGAAGAAAATTATAGACTGAAGGCTATTGCAAGGGAATTTTAAGAAAAATCATGGCTGATATCAGTAGTAAAGAAATTTTAAGAAAAATCTTGGTTAAAAGAAATTGTAAATGAAATATAAGAAAAATCATGGTTGAAGACTATTGTAAAAGAAATTTTTTAAAAATCAATGCTAAAGTCTTAAGAAAGGGAATTTTATAAGTGAAAGCTATAGCTAGAATATTTGAAATAAAATATGACAGAAGACTATAGTAAGGGAATTTGAAGAAGAAGCTTGTGTGAAGGCTATAGTAAAGGAATTTGAAGAAAAATCTAGACTGAAGACTATTGTAAGGTTATTTTAACTAAAATCTAATCTCAAGGAAATAGTTTGGGAATTTTACGAAAAATCATGGTAAAAGCCCATTGTGTAAAAAATTTAAGAAAAATCATTGAAGAAAGCTGTACTAAGGGAAATTTTAAAAAAATCATGGCAGAAGACTATTGTAAGGATATTTTAAGAAAAATTATGGCAGAAGGCAATTGAAAGAGAAATTTTAGAATAATCATTGATGTAGGCTTTAGGGAGTGAATTTGAAGAATAATTATGGCATCAGGCTATGGAAATAGAACTATACTAAAAGTCATTAGTCAATGTTGTTGTAAGAAAATTTGAAGTAAAATATGTCTGAAGTCTATAGTAATGGAATTAGAATAGGAATATTGAATGAAGGCAATAATAAAGGAATTTAAAGAAAGTTCAAATAAAAAAGTTATAATAAAGAAAATTTTAGAAATATCAAAGGTGAAGGCATTAGATAGGGAATTTTTAAAAAAATCATGGCTGATAGCTATAGTAAGTGAAATATTTACGAAAGGCTATAGCAACAGAAATTTTTAAAAAAATCATGGCAGAAGGCAATAGTAAGGGAATTTTAAGAAAAATAAAGGCTGAAGGCTATAGTAAGAGAAATAGAAGAAAAATCATGGATGAAGGATATGGTTAGTAAATTTTATGAAAAATCAAGGCTGAAGGCAAGAGTAATGGAACTTTACTAAAATTCATCAGTGAAAGCCGTTATAAGGAAATTTGAAGTTAAATATGACTGAAGACTATACTAAGGGAATTTGAACAAAATTATTGACAGAAGGCTATTGTAAGGGAATTTTAAGAAAAATCTTGGCTGATATCATTAGTAAAGAAATTTTAAGTAAAATCTTTGTTAAAAGTAATTGTAAATGAAATATAAGAAAAATCATGGTTGAGGACTATTGTAAGGGAAATTTTTGAAAAATCAATGCTTATGGCTTTAGTAAGGGAATTTTATGAAAATTCATAAGTGAAAGCTATAGTAAGAATATTTGGAGTAAAACATGACAGAAGACTATAGTAGGGGAATTTGAATAAGAATCTTGGGTGAAGGCAATAGTAAGGGAATTTGAAGAAATATCTAGACTGAACACTATTGTAAGGGAACTTTTACTAAAATCAAATCTCAAGGCAATAGTTAGGGAATTTTTAGAAAAATCTTGGAAGAAGGCCATTGTGAGCAAAACTAAAGAAAAATCATAGCAAAGAGCTGTACTAAGGGAAATTTTAAAAAAATCATGGCAGAACACTATTGTAAGGATATTTTAAGAAAAATTATGGCAGAAGGCAATTGTAAGAGAAATTTAAGAATAATCATTGATGTAGGCTATAGGGAGTGAATTTGAAGAAAAATCATGGCATCAGGTTATGGAAATGGAACTATACTAAAAGTCATTAGTCAAAGTTGTTGTAAGAAAATTTGAAGTAAAATATGTCCGAAGTCTATAGTAATGGAATTAGAATAGGAATATTGAATGAAGGCTATAATAAAGGAATTTTAAGAAAGTTCTAATAAAAAAGTTATAATAAGAAAAATTTTAGAAATATCAAAGGTGAAGGCATTAGATAGGGAATTTAAAAAAAAATCATGGCTGATGGCTATAGTAAGAGAAAAATAAGAAAAATATTTACGAAAGGCTATAGCAAGAGAAATTTAAAAAAACAATCATAGCTGAAGGCGGAATTTTAAGAAAAATGAAGGCTGAAGGCTATAGTAAGAGAAATATAAGAAAAATAATGGATGAATAATATGGTAAGAAAATTTTATGAAAAATCAAGGCTGAAGGCAAAAGTAGTGGAACTTTACTAACTTTACTAAAATTCATCAGTGAAAGCCGTTATAAGGAAATGTAAAGTAAAATTTGTCTGAAGACTATACTAAGGGAATTTGAACAAAATTATTGCCTGAAGGCTATTATAAGGGAATTTTAAGAAAAATATTGGCTGATATCAATAGTAAAGAAATTTTAAGAAAAATCTTCATTAAAAGCAATTGTAAATGAAATATAAGCAAAATCATGGTTGAAAACTATTGTAACGGAAATTTTTGAAAAATCAATGCAAAAGTCTTAAGAAAGGGAATTTTATGACAATTCATAAGTGAAAGCTATCACAAGGATATTTGAAATAAAATATGACAGAAAACTATAGTAAGGGAATTTGAAGAAGAATCTTGTGTGAAGGCTATTGTAAAGGAATTTGAAGAAAAATCTAGACTGAAGACTATTGTAAGGGAATTTTAACTAAAATCAAATCTCAAGGCAATAGTTAGGGAATTTTAAGAAAAATCATGGCAGAAGGCCATGTGAACAAAAATTTAAGAAAAATCATTGCAGAAAGTTGTACTAAGGGAAATTTTTAAGAAATCATGGCAGAAGACTATAGTTAGGATATTTTAAGAAAAATTATGGGAGAAGGTAATTGTAAGAGAAATTTAAGAATAATCATTGATGAAGGCTATAGTAAATAAATTTGAAGAAAAATCATGGCATCAGGCTATGAAAATGGAACTTTACTTAGACTCATTTGTCAAAGTTGTTGAAAGAAAATTTGAACTAAAATATGTCCGAAGTCTATAGTAATGGAAATAGAATAGGAATATTGAATGAAGCCTATAATTAGGGAATTTGAAGAAAGTTCTAATAAAAAAGTTATAATAAGTAAAATTTTAGAAATATCAAAGGTGAAGGCATTAGATAGGGAATTTAAAAAAAAATCATGGCTGATGGCTATAGTAAGCAAAATATAAGAAAAATATTTACAGAAGGCTATAGCAGGAGAAATTTAAAAAAAATCATGGATGAAGGCAATAGTAAGGGAATTTTAAGAAAAATCAAGGTTGAAGGCTATAGTAAGAGAAATATAAGAAAAATCATGGATGAAGGATGTATTAAGTAAATTTTATGAAAAATCATCGCTGAAGGCAAGAGTAGTGGAACTTTATTAAAATTCATCAACAAAGTCCGTTGTAAGGAAATTTGAAGTTAAATATGACTGAAGACTATACTAAGGGAATTTGAAGAAAATTATTGACAGAAAGCGTTGGTAAGATTATTGACAGAAAGCGTTGGTAAGAAAATTTTAAGAAAAACCTTGTCAGATATCAATAGTAAAGAAATTTTAAGAAAAATCTTTGTTAAAAGCAATAGTAAATGAAATATAAGAAAAATCATGGTTGAAGACTATAGTAAGGAAAATTTTTGAAAAATCAATGCTAAAGTCTTAAGAAAGGAAATTTTACGAAAATTCATAAGTGAAAGCTATTGCAAGGATATTTGATATAAAATATGACTGAGGACTATAGTAAGGGAATTTGAAGGCGAAACTTATGTGAAGGCTATAGTATATGAATTTGAAGAAAAATCTTGACTGAAGCCTATTGTAAGGGAATTTAAACTAAAATCAAAGCTGAAGGAAATAGTTAGGGAAATTAAACTAAAATCAAAGCTGAAGGCAATAGTTAGGGAATTTAAAGAAAAATAATGTCAGAAGGCTATTGTGAGAAAATTTTAAGAAAAATCATGGCAAAAAGCTCTTCTTACGGAAATTTTTAAAAAATCATGGCAAAAGGATATTGGAAGGAAATTTTAATAAAAATTATGGCTGAAGGCTTTTGTAAGAGAAATTTAAGAAAAATCCTGGATTAAGGCTACAGTATGTAAATTTGATGAAAAGTTCTGACTGAAGGCTATAGTAATGGATTTTTACTAATATTAATCGTGTGATGGCTGTAGTAAAGAAATTTAAAGTAAAATATGTTTGAAGACTATTCTAATGGAATTTGAAGAAAATTATTGACTGAAAGCTATGGTAAGGGAATTGTAAGAAAAATCTTGGCTGAAATCAAGAGTAAAAGAATTTTAAGAAAAATCTTTGTTAAAAGCAATAGTAAATGAAATATAAGAAAAATCTTGGTTGAAGACTAGTAAAGGACATTTTTGAAAAATCAATGCTCTAGGCATTAGTAAGGGAATTTTACAAAAATTCATAAGTGAAAGCAATAGTAAGGATATTTGAAATAAAATATGACTGAAGACTATAGTAAGGAATTTGAAGAAGAATCTTGTGTGAAGGCTATAGCAAATGAATTTGAAGAAATATCTTGACTGAAGCCTATTGTAAGGGAATTTGAACAAAACTCAAAGCTGAACGCAATACTTATTGAATTTTATGAAAAATTATGGTTGAAGGCTATAGTAAGAGAAATATAAGAAAAATCATGGATGAAGGCTATTGTAAGTGAATTCGTTGTAAAACCACGGCATAAGGCTATAGAAATGGAACTATACTAAAAGTTATCAGTGAAAGTGTTTGAAAGGAAATTTGAAAACATGTCTGAAGTCTATAGTAATGGAAATAGAAAATGAATATTGGTTGAATGTTATAATAAAGGAATTTGAAGAAAATTCCAAACTGATAGTTGTAGTAAGGAAACATTTAGAAATATCAAAGGTGAAGACAGTAGTTAGGGAATTTTTAAAAAATCGTGGTTGAAGGCTATAACAACCGAAATATAAGAAAAATCATTGCAGAATGCCAGAGTAAGAGAAATTTAATAAAAATCATGGCTGAAGGCAAGGGAATTTTAAGAAAAAACATGGCTAAAGGCTACTGTAAGAGAAAGACAATAAAAATAATGGATGAAAGACAAAGTTAGTAAATTTTATGAAAAATTGTGACTTAAGGCAATTGTAATGGAACTATACTAAAATATATCAGTGGAGGCCATTGGAAGGAAATTTGAAGTAAAATATGTCTGAAGGATATACTAAGGGAATTTTAAGAAAATTAATGGCTTATGGCTTTAGTAAGGGAATTTTAAGAAAAATCATGGCTGAAAGCAATAGTAAAGGAATATTAAAAAAATATTTGCTAAAACCTTTCATAAACGAAATATAAGAAAAGTCTTGATTGAAGGTTATTTTAAGGGAAATATTTGAAAAATCATTGATGAAGGCTTTAGACAGGGAATTTTACAAAAAATCATAAGTGAAAGCTATAATAAGGATATTTGAAGTAAAATATGACCGAAGAAAATAATAAGGGAATTTGAATAAGAATATTGGGTGAAGGATATAGTAGGGGAATTGGAAGAATATTCTTGACTGAATCCTTTTGTAAGGGAATTTTAACTAAAATCAAAGCTGAAGGCAATAGTTAGGGAATTTTAAGAAAAAACGTGGATTAAGGCTATAGTGAGGGAAATTTAATAATAATCATGTCTGAAAATTATCCTACGGGAAAATTTTAAAAAAATTATGGTGGATAGTCATTGTTAGGAAATTTTAAGAAAAATTATGGCTGAAGACTATTGTAAGAGAAATTTAAGAAAAATCATGGATGAAGGCTACGGTAAGTAAATTTGATGAAAAGTCATAGCTGAAGGCTATAGTAATGGAACTTTACTAAAATGAATCGTGTGATGGTCGTCATAAAGAAATTTGTTGTTAAATAAGTCTGAAGACGAACTAAGGGAATATGAATAAAATTATTGATTGATGGCAATGGTAAGGGAATTTTAAGAAAAATCTTGGCTGAAATCAAGAGTAAAGGAATTTTAAGAAAAATCTTTATTAAAAGCAATAGTAAATGAAATATAAGAAAAATCATGGTTCAAGACTATAGTAAGGGAAATTTTTGAAAAATCAATGCTAAAGGCTTTAGTAAGGGAATTTTACGAAAATTCATAAGTAAAAGCTATAGTAAGGATATTAGAAGTAAAATATGACTAAAGACTTGTAAAGGAATTTGAAGAAGAATCTTGTGTGAAGGCTATAGTAAAGGAATTTGAAAAAAAATTGTGACTGAAGCCTATTGTAACGGAATTTTAACTAAAATAAAAGCTGAAAGCAATAGTTAGGGAATTTTAAGAAAAATCAAGGCAGAAGGCTATTGTGAGCAAAATTTAAGAAAAATCATGGCTGAAAGCAATACTAAGGGATATTTTAAAAAAATCATGGCTGAAGGCTATAGTAAGAAATTTTAAGAAAATTTATGGTTGAAGGCTATAGTAAGAGAAATTTAAGAAAAATCAAGGATGAAGGTTATTGTTAAGTGATTTTGAAGAAAAATCATTGCATAAGGCTATAGAAATGGAACTATACTAAAAGTTATTAGTGAAAGTGTTTGTAAGGAAATTTGAAGTAAAACATGCCAGAAGTCTATAGGAATGGAATTAGAAAATGAATATTGGTTGAAGGCTATAATAAAGGAATTTTAAAAAAATTCCAAACTGATAATTATAGTAAGAAAATATTTAGAAATATCAAAGGTGAATACAATAGTTAGGGAATTTTAAAAAAAATCTTGGTTGAAGGTAGAGTGTGAGAAATGGTAGAGTATGAGAAATATAAAAAAACTCATGGCAACAGGCAATAGTAAGGGAATTTTAAGAAAAATCACGGCAGAAGGCTAGTGTAAGAGAAATACAAGAAAAATCATGATTGAAGGATATAGTAAGAAAATTTTATAAAAGATTGTGACTTAAGGCAATTGTAATGGAACTTTACTAACATATATCAGTGGAGGCCATTGGAAGGAAATTTGAAGTAAAATATGTCTAAATAATATACTAAGGGAATTTTAAGAAAATTATTGGCTTTAGACTTTAGTAAGGGAATTTTAAGAAAAATCATGGCTGAAGGCAATAGAAAGGATTTTTTAAAAAAATATTTGCTAAAAGCTATTGTAAACGAAATATAAGAAAAATCTTGGTTGAAGGTTATTTTAAGGGAAATTTTTAAAAAATCATTGCTGAAGGCTTTAGTTAGGGAATTTTATGAAAATTCAAAAGTGAAAGCTATAATAAGGATATTTGAAGTAAAATATTACTGAAGACTATAATAAGGGAATTTAAATAAGAATATTTGGTGAAGGATATAGTAAGGGAATTTGAAGAATATTATTGACTGAAGCCTTTTGTAAGGGAATTTTAACTAAAAGCAAAGCTGAAGTCTATAGTACTTAGGGAATTTGAAGAAAAATCATGGGTTAAGACTGTAGTGATGGAAATTTAAGAATAATCATGGCAGAAAGCAATTCTAAGGGAAATTTTAAAAAAATTATGGCAGGTAGCAATAGAAAGGAAATATTAAGAAAAATTACGGCTGAAGGGTATTGTAAGAGAAATTTAAGAAAAATCTTGGATGAAGGCTATGGTAAGTAAATTTGATGAAAATTCATGGCTGAAGACTATAGTAATGGAACTTTACTAAAATGAATAAGGAAAAGCTATAGTGAGGATATTAGAAGTAAAATATAACTGAAGACTAGTAAAGGAATTTGAAGAAGAATCTTGAGTGTAGGCTATAGTAAAGGAATTTGAAGATAAATCTTGTGAGGGAATTTTAATTAAAATCAAAGTTAAAGGCAATAGTTAGGGAATTTTAAGAAAAATCATGGCAGAATGCTATTCTGAACGAAATTTAAGAAAAAACATGGCAGAAAGTTGTACTTACGTAAATTTTAAAAAAATCATGGCTACAGGCTATTGTAAGGAAATTTAAAAAAAAATTACGGCTGAAGGCTATAGTATGAGAAATTTAAGAAAAATCATGGATGAAGGCCATTGTAAGTGAATTTGTTGAAAAATCTTGGCATAAGGCTATAGAAATGGAACTATTCTAAAAGTTATTAGTGAAAGTTGTTGTAAGGAAATTTGAAGTAAAACAAGTCTGAAATCGATAGTAATGGAATTAGAAAATGAATATTGGCTGAAGGCTATTATAGAGGAATTTGAAGAAAATTCCAAACTGAAAGTTATAGTTAGGAAATATTTAGAAATATCAAAGGTGAAGGCAATATTTTGCAATTTTTAAAAAAAATATTGGTTGAATGTTATAGTAAACGAAATATAAGAAAAATTATTGCAGAAGACTATAGTGAGAGAAAATTTTAAAAAAATTTGACGGAAGGAAATAGTAAAGCAATATTAAGAAAAATCACGGCTGTAGGCTATAGTTAGAGAAATATAAGGCAAATCACGGATGAAGGATATTGAAAGTAAATTTTATGAAAAATCGTGGCTAAAGGCAATAGTAATGGAACTTTACTAAAATTCATCAGTGACTGAAGCCTATAGTGAGGGAATTTTAATAAAAATCATGGCTAAAGACTATAGTGAGGGAAATTTAAGAATAATCATGGCAGAAAGCTATTTTAAGCAAAAATTTTAAAAACTTATGGCGGAAAGCTGTAGTAAGGAAATTTTAAGAAAAATTATGGCTGAGGGCTTTAGTAAGAGAAATTTAAGAAAAATTATAGATGAAGGCTATAGTATGTAAATTTGATGGAAAGTCATGGCTGAAGGCTGTAGTAATGTTACTTTACTAAAATTAATCGTGTGTTCGCCGTTGTAAAGAAATTTGAAGTATGATATGTCGAAGACTATTCTAATGGAATTTGAAGAAAATTATTGACTGAAGGCTATGATAAGGGAATTTTAAGAAAAATATTGGCAGAAATCAATTGTAAAGGAATTTTAAAAAAAATCATTGTTAAAAGCAATAATAAATAAAATAAAAGAAAAATCATGGTAGAAGACTATAGTAATGGAAATTTTTGAAAAATCAATGCTAAAGGCTTTAGTAAGGGAAATATAAGAAAATTCATAAGTGAGAGCAATAGTAAGGTTATTTGAAGGAAAATATGACTGAAGACTTTTGTAAAGGAATTTCGAGAAGAATCTTGTGTGAAGGCTATAGTAATGAAATTTGAAGAAAAATATTCACTGAAGCCTATTATAAGGGAATTTTAAGTAAAATCAAAGTTGAAGGCAATAGTTAGGGAATTTTAAGAAAAATCATGGCAGAAGGTTATAGTGAGCGAAATTTAAGAAAAATCATGGCAGAAAGCTATACTAAGGGAAATTTTTAAAAATCATGGCAAAAGGCTATTTTAAGGAAATTTTAAGAAAAATTATGGTAGAAGGCTATAGTAAGAGAAATTTAAGAAAAATCATGGACGAAGGTTATAGAAAGAGAAATTTAAGAAAAATCATGGATGAAGGCTATAGTATGTTAATTTGATAAAAAATCATGGCATTAGGCTACAAAAATGGAACTATACTAAACGTTATTAGAGAAAGTAGTTGTTAAGAAATTTGAAGTAAAACATGTCTCAAGTCTAATTGAATTAGAAAATGAATATTCGTTGAATCCTATAATTAAGGAATTTGATGAAAATTCCAACCTGAATGTTATAGTAATGAAATTTTAAGAAATATCAAAGCTGAAGGCAAAAGTTAAGGAATTTAAAAAAAAAATCATGGCTGACGGCTATAGTAAGCAAAATAAAATAAAAATCATTGCTGAAGGCTATAGTAAGAGAAATATTAAAAAAATCATGGCTGAAGGCTATTGTTAGAGAAATATAAGAAAAATCATGGATGAAGTCTATAGTAAGTTAATTTGATAAAAAATCATGGCATAAGGCTACAAAAATGGAACTATACTAAACGTTACTAGAGAAAGTAGTTGTTAAGAAATTTGAAGTAAAACATGTCTGAAGTCCTTAGTAATTGAATTAGAAAAAGAATATTGGTTGAATCCTATAATTAAGGAATTTGATGAAAATTCCAACCTGAATGTTATAGTAATGAAATTTTAAGAAATATCAAAGCTGAAGGCAAAAGTTAAGGAATTTAAAAAAAAATCATGGCTGACGGCTATAGTAAGCAAAATAAAAGAAAAATCATTGCAGAAGGCTATAGTAAGAGAAATATAAAAAAAATCATGGCTGAAGGCTATAGTTAGAGAAATATAAGAAAAATCATGGATGAAGGATATAGTAAGTAAATTTTATGTAAAATAGTGACTTAAGGCAATTATAAGGGAACTTAACTAAAATTCATCATTGAAGGCCATTGTAAGGAAATTTGAAGTAAAATATCTCTGAAGAATATACTATGGGAATTTTAAGAAAATTCATGGCATAAGGCTTTAGAAGGGAATTTTAAGAAAAAACATGGCTGAAAGCAATAGTAAAGGAAATTTAAGAAAAATATTTGGTAAAAGCTATTGTAAACGATTTATAAGAAAAATCTTGGTTGAAGGTTATTTTAAGGGAAATTTTTGAAAAATCATTGCAGAAGACTTTAAGGGAATTTTACGAAAATTCATAAGTGAAAGCTATAGTAAGGATATTTGAAGTAAAACATGACTGAAGACTAAAGTAAGATAATTTGAATAAGAATCTTGGGTGAAGGATATAGTAAGGGAATTTGAAGAATATTCTTGATTGAAGCCTATTGTAAGGGAATTTAAACTAAAATCAAAGTTGAAGGCTATAGTTAGGAAATTTTATGAAAAATCATGGCTAAAGGCTATAATAAGCAAAATTAAAGAAAAATCATGACTGAAAGAAATTCTAAGGGAAATTTATAAAAAATCATGGCGGAAAGCATTCGTTAGGAAATTTATAGAAAAATTATGGCTGAAGGCTATCGTAAGAGAAATTTAAGAAAAATCATGGATGAAGGCTACAGTAAGTAAATTTGATAAAAAGTTATGGCTGAAGGCTATAGTAACGGAAGTTTACTAAAATTAATTATCTGATGGCCGTTGTAAAGAAATTTGATGATGTTAAATATGTCTAAAGACTATACTAAGAGAATATGACGAAAATTATTGACTGAAGGCAATGGAAAGGGAATTTTAAGAAAAATCTTGGCGAAATCAATTGTAAAAGAATTTTAAGAAAAATCTTTGATAAAATCAATAGTAAATGAAATATAGGAAAAATCATGGTTGAAGACTATAGTATGGGAAATTTTTGAAAAATTAATGCCAAAGTCTTTAGTAAGGGAGTTTTATGAAAATTCATAAGTGAAAGCTATAGTAAGGATATTTGGAGTAAAATATGACTGAAGACTATAGTAGAGGAATTTGAAGAAGAATCTTTGGTGAAGGCTATAGTAAGGGAATTTGAAACAAATTCTTGACAGAAGCCTATTGTATGGAAATTTTAACAAAAATCAAAGCTGAAGGCTATAGTTAGGGAAGTTTAATAAAAATCATGGCTGAAGGCTATAGAGAGCAAAATTTAAGAAAAATCATGGCTGAAAACTATACTAAGGGAAGTTTAAGAAAAATCATGGCAGAAAGATATTATAAGGAAATTTAAAGAAAAATTATGGCTGAAGTCTATTGTAAGAAAAGTTTAAGCAAAATCATGGATGAAGGATTTAGTAACTGAATTTGATGAAAAATCATGGCATATGTCTATGCTAGTGGCACTATACTAAAAGTCTTTAGGGAAAGTTGTTCTAATGAAATTTGAAGTAAAATATGTTAGAAGTCTATAGTAATGGAATTAGAAAAGGAATATTGAATGAAGGCTATAATAAAGGAATTTGAAGAAACTTATTGACTTAAAGTTATAATATGCTGATTTTTAGAAATATCAAAGGTGAAGGCAATAGATAGGGAATTTTTTAAAAAATCATGGCTGATGGCAATAGTAAGCGAAATATAAGAAAAATATTTACAGAAGGCTATAGCAACAAAAATTTTAAAAAAATCATGGCTCAAGGCAATATTAAAAGAATTTTAAAAAAAATCAAGGCTGAAGGCTTTAGTAAGAGAAATATAAGAAAAATCATGGATGTAGGATGTAGTAAGTAAATTTTCTAAAAAATCAAGGCTGAAGGCAAGAGTAATGGAAATTTACTAAAATTCATCAATGAAGGCCATAATAAGGAAAGTTGAAGTTAAATATGACTGAAAACTATACAAAGGGAATCTGATGTAAATTATTGATTGAAGGCTATGGTAACAGAATTTTATGAAAAATCTAGGCTGATATCAATAGTAAAGAAATTCTAAGAAAAATCTTTGTTAAAAGCAATAGTAAATGAAATATAAGAAAAATAATGGTTAAAGACTATTGTATGGGAAATTTTTGAAAAATCAATAATAAAGTCTTAAGAAAGGGAATCTTACGAAAATTCATAAATGAAAGCTATAGCAAGGATATTTGAAATAAAATATTACATAGGACAATTATAAGGGAATTTCAAGAAGAATATTGTGTGAAGGCTATAGTAAAGGAATTTGAAGAAAAATCTAGACTGAAGCCTATTGTAAGAGAATTTTAACTAAAATAAAATCTGAAGGCAATAGTTTGGGAATTTTAAGAAAAATCATTGCAGAAGGCCATAGTGAGAAAAATTTAAGAAAAATCATTGCTGAAAGTTGTACTAAGGGAAATATTGAAAAAATCATGGCAGAAGACTATTGTAAGGATTATTTAAGAAAAATTATGGCTGAAGGCACTTGTAAGAGAAATTTAAGAAAAATCATGGATGAAGGCTATTGTAAGTGAATTTGATGAAAAATAATGGCATAACGCTATGGAAATGGAACTATACTAAAAGTCATCCATGAAAGTAGTTCTAAGGAAATTTGAAGTAAAATATGTCTGAAGTCTATACTAATAGAATTAGAAGAGGAATATTGAAAGAAGGCTATAATAAAGGAATTTGAAGAAAGTTCTAGTCAAAAAGTTATAACAAAGAAAATTTAAGAAATATCAAAGGTGAAGGCAATAGATAGGGGATTTTTAAAAAAATCATGGCTGATGGCTATAGTAAGCAAAATGTAAGAAAAATATTTATAGAAGGCTAACGCAAGAGAAATTTTAAAAAATCATGGCAGAAGGCAATCGTAGGGGAATTTTAAGAATAATTAAGGTTGGAGGCTATAGTAAGAGAAATATAAGAAAAATCATGGATGAAGGATGTAACAAGTAAATTTTATGAAAAATCATCGCTGAAGGCAAGTGTAAAGGAACTTTACTAAAATTCATCAGTGATGGCCGTTGTAAGGAAATTTTAAGTTAAATATGACAGAAGACTATACTAAGGGAATTTGAAGAAAATTATTGACAGAAAGCTAAGGTAAGAAAATTTTATGAAAAACCATGGCCGATATCAATAGTAAATAAATTTTAAAAAAAATCTTTGTTAAAAGCAATAGTAAATGAAATATAAGCAAATTAATGGTTGAAGACTATAGTAAGGGAAATATTTGTAAAATATACGCTAAAGTCTTTAGAAAGGGAATTTTTCTAAAATTCATAAGTGAATGCTATAGCAGGGATATTTGAAATAAAATATGACTGAGGACTATAGTAAGGCAATTTTAAGACGAATCTTGTGTGAAGGCTATAGTAAAGGAATTTGAAGAAAAATCTAGACTGAAGACTATTGTAAGGGAATTTTTACTAAAATCAAAGAGGAAGGCAATAGTTAGGGAATTTGAAGAAAAATCGTCGAAAAAATCCATAGTGAGAAAAATTTTAGAAAAATCATTGCAGAAAGCTGTTCTAAGGGAAATTTTGAAACATTCATGGCAGAAGACTATTGTAAGGGTATTTTACAAAAAAATTATGGCTGAAGGCTATTGTAAGAGAAATTTAATAAAAATCATGGATGAAGGCTATAGTAAATGAATTTGATGAAAAACCATGGCATAAGGCTTCAAAAATGGAATTGTACTAAAAGTCATTAGTGAAAGTTGTTGTAAGGATATTTGAAGTAAAATATGTCTGTAGTCTATAGTAGTGGAATTAAAAAAGGTGAATTGAATGAAGGCTGTAATAAAGGAATTCGAAGAAAGTTTTAGAAAAAAAAGTTATAATAAGGAAAATTTTTGAACTATCGAAGGAGATGCCAATAGATAGGGAATTTAACAAAAAATCATGGCTGATGGCTATATTAAGCGAAATATAAGAAAAATATTTTCAGAAGGATATTGCACGAGAAATTTAAAAAAAATTCATGGCTAAAGGCAATTGTAAGGAAATTTTAAGAGAAATCAAGGCTGAAGGCTTTAGTAAGAGAAATATAAGAAAAATAATGTATGAAGGATGTAGTAAGTAAATTTTGTGAAAAATCATGGCTGAAGGAGAGAGTAGTGGTACTTTACTAAAATTCATTAGTGAAGGCCGTTGATTGGAAATTTGAAGTTAAATATGACTGAAGACAATACAAAGGGAATCTGACAAAAATTATTGACTGAAGGCTTTGGTAATGGAATTTTAAGATAAATCTTTGCTGATATCAATAGTAAAGAAATTTTAAGAAAAACCTTTGTTAAAAGCATTACTAAATTAAATATAAGAAAAATCATGGTTTAAGACTATTGTAAGGGAAATTTTTGAAAAATCAATGCTATAGTCTTAAGAAAGGGAATTTTACAAAAATTCATAAGTGAAAGCAATTGCAAGGATATTTGAAATAAAATATGACTGAGGACTATAGTAATGAAATTTGTAGAAGAATCTTTTGTGAAGGCTATAGTAAAGGAATTTGAAGAAAAATCTAGACTGAAGCCTATTGTAAGAGAATTTTAACTAAAATTAAATCTGAAGTCAATAGTTGGAGAATTTTAAGAATAATCATGGCAGAAGGCCACTATGAGCAAAATTTAAGAAAAATCATTGCAGAAAGCTATACAAAGGGAAATTTTGAAAAAATCATGGCAGAAGTCTATTGTAAGGATATTTTAAGAAAAATTATGGCAGAAGGCAATTGTAAGAGAAATTTAAGTAAAATCATGGATGAAGGCTATAGTAAGTGAATTTGATGAAAAATTATGGCTTAAGGCCATGGAAATGGAACTATACTAAAAGTCATTAGTCAAAGTTGTTGTAAGGAAATTTGAAGAAAAATATGTCTGAAGTCTATGGTAATGGAATTAGAATAGGAATACAGAATGAAGGCTATAATAAAGGAATTTGAAGAAAGTTCTAGTCAAAAACTTATAATAGGGAAAATTTTAGAAAAATCAAAGCTGAAGGCAATAGATAAGGGAATTTTAAAAAAATCATGGAAAAATGGCAATAGTAAATGAAATATAAGAAAATATTTGGTTGAAGGCTATAGTAAGAGAAATTTAAAAAAATCAAGGCTGAAGGCAATAGTAAGGGAATTTTTTGAAAAATCAAGGTGAAGGCAATAGTAAGGAAATTATAAGAAAAAAATATGACTATGAAGGGATATATAGTAAAATAATTTGAGGAAAGTAAAACTTTGAAGACTAATCTTGTGTGAAGGTTATAGTAAAGGAATTTGAAGAAAAATCTAGACTGAAGCCTGTAGTAATGGAATTTTAACTAAAATCAAACTGAAGGCAATAGTAAGGAAATTTGAAGAAAAATCATGACTGAAGACCATAGTGAGCAAAATTTGAAGAAAAATCATTGGCAAAAAGCTATGGTAAGGGAAATTTGAAAAAAAATCATGGCAGAAGACTATTGTAAGGTTATTTTAAGAAAAGTTATGGTTGAAGGCTGTTGTAAGAGAAATTTAAGAAAAATCATGGATGAAGGCTATAGTAAATGAATTTGTTGAAAAATCGTGGGATAAGGCTTTGGAAATGGAATGTTGTAAGGATATTTGAAGTAAAATATGTCTGAAGTCAATAGTAATGGAATTAGAAAAGGAATATTGAATGATGGCTATAATAAAAGAATTTGAAGAAAGTACTAGAAAAAAAGATATAATAAGGAATATTTTAGAAATATCAAAAGAGAAGGCAATAGATAGGGAATTTTTAAAAAAATCATGGCTGATGGCTATAGTAAGCAAAATATAAGAAAAATATTTACAAAAGGCTATACCACAAGAAATTTTAAAAAAATCATGGCTAAAGGCAATTGTAAGGAAATTTTAAGAAAAATCATGGATGAAGATTAGAAAGGAAGAAAATGAAACAAAATTTTAAGAAAAATGGATAAATTTATAAAAAAAAAAAGGTAAGAGTAATTTTAAAAAAATCATCAGTGAAGGCTATAGTAATGGAAATTTTAGACTGAAAACTATACAAAGGGAATCTGACAAAATTATTGGCTATAGCTTTGGTAACGGAATTTTAAGAAAAATCATAGCTGAAATCAATAGTAAAGGAAATTTTAAGAAAATATTAATTAAAGGAAATAGTAAAAGAAAATTTAAAAAAAATCAATGGTTGAAGGCTATTGTAAGGAAAATTTTGAAAAATTAAAAGAAAGTTTAGGAAAAAAATACATAAGTGAAAGCAAAATTTTAAGAAAAAAATAAAGAGAAGGACTATAGTAAGGGAATTTTTAAAAAACATGAGGAATTTGAAAAAAATCTAAACTGAAGGAAAGAGTAGGAGTTTTAACTAAAATCAAATCTGAAGGCAATAGTTAGGAAATTTTAAGAAAAATCATGACTGAACGCCTTAAAGAAAATCTGAAAAAATCAATGCTGAAAGGCAATAGTAAAGGAATTTTAAGAAAAATCATGGCAGAAGACAATTGTAAAGATATTTTAAGAAAAATTATTAAAGGTAATAGTAAAGTAAAAAATTAAGAAAAATCATGGATGAAGACTATAGTAAGAATTTTTTGAAAAATTCATGGCTGAAGGCTAAGAAATGGAATTTACAAAAAAGTCATAAGTGAAAGCAATTGTAAGGAAATTTGAAGTAAAATATGTTTGAAGACTATAGTAATGGAATTTGAAGAAGAATATTGAATGAAGGCTTTAAGTAAAGGAATTTGAAGAAAATTCTAAAAAAAAAGTTATATTAGTAAGGGAATTTTAAGAAAAATCAAAATTGAAGGCAATAGTTAGGGAATTTTAAGAAAAATCATGGATGAAGACTATAGAGAAAAAAATTTAAGAAAAATCATTTACAGAAAGCTATAAGAAAGGGAAATTAAAAAAAAATCATCGCTGAAGACAATAGTATGGGAATTTTAAAAAAAATATGGCTAAAGGCTATAGTAAGAGAAATATAAGAAAAATCATGGATGAAGTATATAGTAAGTAAATTTTATGAAAAATCATGGCTGAAGGGAAGAGTAATGGAACTGTACTAAAATTCATCAGTGAAGGCCGTTGTAAGGAAATTTGAAGTTAAATATGACTGAAGACTATTCGAATGGAATTTGAAGAAAACTATTGACTAAAAGCTATGGTAAGGAATTTTAAGAAAAATCATGGTTGAAATCAATAGTAAGGAAATTTTAAAAAAATATTTATTAAAAGTAATAGAAAGAAAAATATAAAAAAAATCATGGATGAAGACTATAGTAAGGGAAATTTTTGAAAAAATTAATGCTAAAGGATATAGAAATGGAAATAAAAAAACATCATAAGTGAAACAATAGTATGGAAAATTTGAAGTAAAATATGACTGAAGACTATAGTAAGGGAATTTGAAGAAGAATCATGGATGAAGGCTATAGGAAAAGGAATTTGAAGAAAAATTAGTGAAGGGAAGCCTATATAATAAGGGAATTTTAAGAAAAATCAAAGGTAAAGGCAATAGTTAGGGGAATTTTAAAAAAATCATGACTGAAGGCTATAGTGAGCAAAATTTAAGAAAAATATTTACAGAAAGCTATGGTAACGGAAATTTTAAAAAATCATGGTTGATATCACTATAGTAAGGGAATTTTAAGAAAAATAATGGTAAAAGGTAATAGTAAGAGAAATATAAGAAAAATCATGGATGAAGGATATAGTAAGTAAATTTTATGAAAAATCATGGCTAAAGTCTATTGAAATGGTTTTACTAAAATTCATTAGTGAAAGATGTAGTAAGGAAATTTGAAGAAAAAATATGTCTGAAGACTATAGTAAGGGAATTTGAAGAAAAATTTTGACTGAAAGCTATAGTAAGGGAATTTTAAAAAAATCATGAAAGCATGAAATAAATTTTAAAGAAAAATTTTAGAAAAATCTTTAGTTAGGAAATTTTAGAAAAATCATGCATGAAGACTAAAGTAAGGAAATTTTAAGAAAAATCATTGTTTAAAAGCTATTGTAAGGGAAATTTTAAAAAAATTATTGCTGATGGCTATAGTAAAAGGGAAATTTGAAAAAATATGGCTGAAGACTATAGTAATGGAATTTGAAGAAAAATATTAACTGAAGGCAATGGAAAGGGAATTTTAAGAAAAATCTTGGCAAAAAAGTAAATAGTAAGGGAATTTTAAGAAAAATCTTTGTTAAAGGCAATAGTAATTGAAATTTAAGAAAAATCATGGTTAAAGGCTATAGTAAGGGAAATTTTGAAAAAATCATTGGCTAAAAAAAGGGTAATGTAAGGGAATTTTAAAAAAAAAATTCATAAGTGAAAGATATAGTAAGAAAATTAAGAGGAAAATATGACTGAAGAAAATTAATTATGGGAATATGAAGAAAAATTTGTGTGAAGGCTATAGTAGGGAATTTGAAGAAAAAATTTAGCTGAAGCTTTTGAATGGGAATTTTACTAAAAAAATCAAATCTGAAGAATTTTAAAAAAAATAAAATCATGGGAATTTTAAGAAAAATCATGGCTGAAGGTTTTTAGTGAGCAAAATTTTAGAAAAATCATGGCTAAAAAAACTATGCTAAGGAAATTTAAGAAAAAAATTATGGTTGAAGGCAATAGTAAGGGAATTTTTGAAAAATAATGGTTGAAGGCTATAGTAAGAAAATATAAGAAATTTGTTGGATGAAAGATATAGTAAGTAAATTTGATGATGAAAATCATGGCTGAAGTCTATAGTGAAGGAAATTTTACTAAAATTAATTATTGATGGAAAGTTGTAAAGAAATTTGGATAAAATATGTATGAAGACTATAGTAAAGGGAATTTGAAGAAAATTTTGCTTGAAGGCTAGAGTAAAGGGAATTTTAAGAAAAATCAAGGTTGAAATAAATGGTAAAAGAATTTTAAGAAAAAAAAAATTACAAGCTATAGTAAATGAAAATTTAAAAAAAATCATGGTTGAAGGCTATAGTAAGGAAATTTTTGAAAATTAATTACTAATGGCAATAGAAAGGGAATTTTATGAAAAACTCATAAGTGAAAGCTATAGTAAGAAAATTTGAAGTAAAAATATGACTGAAGACAATAGTAAGGGGAATTTGAAGAAGAATCTTGGATGAAGGCTATAGTGAAGGAATTTGAAGAAAATTCTTTATTGAAGCCTATAGTAAGGGAATTTTAACAAAAATCAAAGCTGAAGGATCTTGTTAGAGAATTTTAAGAAAAATCATGGCTGAAGGCTATTGAGAGCAAAATTTGAAAAAATCATGGCAAAAAGCTATACTAAGGGAAATTTTTAAAAAAAATTATGGCAGAAGGAAATACTAAGGTAATTTAAAGAAAAATAATGGCTGAAGGCTATGTTAAGAGAAATATAAGAAAAATAATGGATGAAGAATATAGTAACTAAATTTTATAAAAAATCATGGCTGAAGTCTATAGTAATGGAACATTACAAAATTCTTTTAGTGAAGGTTAAAAATAAGGAAATTTGAAGTAAAATATGTTTGAAGAAAATTATTGACAGAAGGCATTAGTAAGGGAATTTAAGAAAAAAACAAATCTTTCCTAAAAAGCTATAGTAAACGAAATATAAGAAAAATCATGTTTGAAGGCCATAGTAAGGGAATTTTTTGAAAAATCATTGCTGAAGGCTAAAGTAAGGGAATTTTTAAAAATTCATAAGTGAAAGCTATAGTAAGAAAATTTGAAGTAAAAATATAACAGAAGACAATAGGAAGGGAATTTTAAGAAGAATCTTGGGTGAAGGCTATTGTAAAAGGAATTTGAAGGAAAATCTTTATTGAGGCATATAGTAAGGGAATTTTAACAAAAATCAAAGCTAAAGGCTATAGTTAGCAAATTTTAAAAAAAAACATGGCCAAATACTATAAAATAAGGAAAATTTAAGAAAAATAATAACTGAAAGCTATTCCAAGGGAAATTTTTAAAAAATCAAGGCAGAAGGCAAATAAGGGGATTTTTTAATAAAAATAATGGTCAAAGGCTATAGTAAGAGAAATATAAGAAATTGCATGGATGAAGGATATAGTAAGTAAATATTCTGAAAAATTGTGGATGAAGTTTATAGTAAAGGAACATTACTAAAATTCATTAGTGAAGGCCATTGTAAGGAAATTTGAAGTAAAATATTGCTAAAGACTATAGTAAGGGATTTTAAAGAAAAATATTGAGAGAAGGCAATAGTAAGGGAGTTTTAAGAAAAATCATTGTGAAAAAGCTATTGTAAAACAAAATATAAGAAAAAAATCATGGTTAAGGTTATTGTGAGGGAATTTTTAGAAAAATTATTGCTCAAAAGCTATTGTAAGGGAATTTAAGAAAAATTCATAAGTGAAAGCTATAGTATTAAAAAAATTTGAAGTAAAATGTGATTGAAGACTATAGTAAGGGAGGTTGAAGAAAAATTTTGTGTGATGGCTATAGTAAAGGAATTTGATGAAACTTCTTGGCTGAAGTTGGAATAGTAAGGGAATTTTAAAAAAAATCAAAATGGGAGTCTATTGAGAGGGAATTTTATGGAAAATCATGGCTGAAGGGTATTGTGAGAAAAATTTAAGAAAAATCATGGCTGAAAGCTATACTAAAGGAAATTTTAAAAAATTAAGGTGGAAGGTAATAGTAAGGGAATTTTATTGAAAATAATGGTTGAAGGCTTTATAGTATAAGAAATAAAAGAAATTTCAATGGATGAAGGATATAGTTAGTAAATATAATGAAAAATCTTGGCTGAAGTCTCTTGTAATGCAATTTTACTAAAATTCATTAGTGAAGGCTATAGTAAGGAAATTTGAAAAAAAATATGTCTGAAGCCTATAAGTAAAAGAATATGAAGAAAATTTTTGACTGAAGGATATTATAAGGGAATTTTAAGAAAAATCATGGCTGATAGCAATCGTAAAGGAATTTTTAGAAAAATATTTGCTTAAAAGCTATAGTAAATGAAATATAAGAAAAATCATTGTTGAAGGCAATTGTAAGGGACATTTTTTGAAAATCATATCTGAAGGCTATAGTAAAGGGAATTTTATAAAAATTCATAGGTGAAAGCTATAATAAGGAAATTTGAATTAAATATGACTGAAGACTATAGTAATGGCAATTTAAGAAGAATCTTGAATGAAGGCTAGAGTATGGGAATTTAAAGAAAATTCTTGACTGAAGCCAATAGTAAGAAAATTTAACAAAATTCAAAGCTGAAGTGTATAGTCAGGGAATTTTAAGAAAAATCACTAATGAAGGCTATAGTGAGCAAAATTAAGAAAAATCATGGCTGAAACTTATATAAAGTGGAAATTTTAAAAAAAATCATGGCTGAATGGCAATAGTAAGGGAATATAATGGAAAATAATGGCTTAAGGCCATTGTAAGAGAAATATAAGAAATTTCATGGATGAAGAATATAATAAGTAAATTTTATGAAAAATCTTGACTGAAGAAGTCTATGGTAATGAAACATTACTAAAATTTGTTAGTGAAGGTCGTTGTAAGGAAATTTGAAGTAAAGCATGTGTGAAGACAATAGTAAGGGAATTTTAAGAAAATTATTGACTGAAAAGAAATACTAAGGGAATTCAGAAATTTTAAAAAATCAATGAAAAAAGAAACAACAAGGGAATTTTAAGAAAAGTCATGGTTGAAGGCTATTGTAAGAGAAATATTAAAAAAAAATCAATGTAAGTGGCTATGGTAATGGAATTTTTAAAACTCATAAGTGAAAGCTATAGTAAGAAAATTTGAAGTAAATTATGACTGAAGACAATAGTAAGGGAATTTGAAGAATAATCTTGGGTGAAGGCTATAATAAAGGAATTTGAAGAAAATTCTTTACTGAAGCCTGTAGTAAGAAAAATTTCAACAAAAATCAAAGCTGAAGGCTATTGTTTTGGAATTTTAAGAAAAATCATGGCCGAAGGCCATAGAGAGTGAAATTAATGAAAAATCATGGCTGAAAGCATTTCTTAGGGAAATTATAAAACAATCATGGCAGAAGGCAATTGTAAGGGAATATACAAAAAAATAATGGCTCTAGGCTTTTGTAAGAGAAATATAATAAATTTCGTGGATGAAGAATATAGTAAGTAAATTTTATGAAAAATCATGCCAAAGTCTATAGTAACGGAACATTACTAAAGTTTGTTAGTGAAGGCCGTTGTAAGGAAATTTGAAGTAAAATATGTCTGAAGACTAAAGTAAGGGAATTTGAAGAAAATTATTTACTCAAAGTAATAGTAGGGGGATTTTAATAAAAATCATGGCTGAAAGCAATAGTAAGTGAATTTTAAGAAAAATCTTTGTTAGAAACTATAGTAAATGAAATATAAAAAATATCATGGTTGAATAATAAGGGAAATTTTTTAAAAATTCTTACTGATGGCTATAGTAAGGGAAATTTTCAAAAAGTCATAAGTGAAAAGCGATAGTAAGAAATTTTGAAGTAAAATAAGACTCAAGACAATAGTTAGGGGATTTGAGGAAGAATCTTGGGAGAAGGCTATAGTAAGTGAATTTGAAGAAAATTCTTTACTGAGGCCTATAGTAGGGAATTTTAACATAAATCAATGCAAAAGGCAATTGTTAGGGGAATTTTAAGAAAAATATTGGTTGAAGGCTTTAGTGAGTGAAATTTAAGAAAAATAATGGCAGAAAGCTATTCGAAGGTAAATTTTAAAAAAATAAATGTGGTAGTCAATAGTAAGGGTATTTTAATAAAATTAATGGTTGAAGGCTATAGTAAGAGAAATATAAGAAATTTCATGGATGAAGGCTATAGTAAGTAAATATTATGAAAAAACATGTCTGAAAGTAATAGTTAGGGAATTTTAAGAGAAATCTTTGCTAAAAATGATTGTAAACGAAATATAAGAAAAATCATTGTTGAAGGCTATAGTAAAGGAGATTTTTGAAAAATCATTGCTTAAGGCAATAGTAAGGGAATTTTTCGAAAATTCATAAGTGAAAGCTATAGTAAGAAAATTTGAAGTACAATATGACTGAAGACAATAGTAAGGGAATTTGAAGAAGAATCTTGAGTGAAGGCTATAGTAAAGGAATTTGAAGAAAATTCTTTTTCTTAAGCCTGTAGTGATGGAATTTTAACAAAAATCAAATCTGAAGGCTATTGTTAGGGAATTTTAAGAAAACTCGTGGCTGAAGGCTATAGTGAGATAAATTTAAGAAAAATCATGGCTGAAAGCTATACTAAGGGAAATTTTTAAAAAACTATGGCAGAAGGTAATAGTTAGGGAATTTTAATAATAATAATGGTTCAATGCTATAGAAAGAGAAATATAAGAAAAAATCATGGATGAAGGATATAGTAAGTAAATATTATGAAAAACCATGGCCGAAGTCTATAGTAATGGAACTTTACCAAAATTCATTAGTGAAGGTCATTGTAAGGAAATTTGAAGTAAAATACGTCTGAAGCCAATTGTAAGGGAATTTGGAATTTTTTTTTCACTTAAGGCCATAATAAGGGAATTTTACAAAAAATCATGGCTGAAAACAATAGCAAAAGAAATTTTAAGAAAAATCATTGGTAAAAGCTATAGTAAACAAAATATATAAAAAATCATCGTTGTAGGTTATTGTAAGGGGCATTTTTGATAAATCATCGTCGAACACCATAGTAAGGGAATTTTACTAAAATTTATAAGTGAAAGCTACAGTAAGGAAATTTGAAGTAAAATATGACTGAAGACTATAGTAAGAGAATCTTAAGAAGAATCTTGAGTGAAGGCTAAAGTATTAGAATTTAAAGAAAACTCTTGACTGAAGCCAATAGCAAGGGAATTTTAAAAAAAATCAAAGCTGAAGTGTATAGTCAGGGAATTTTAAGAAAAATCATTGAGGAAGGCTATAGTGAGAAAAATTTAAGAGAAATCATGGCTAGAAGCTATATTAAAGGATATTTTAAAAAAATGAAGGTGGAAGGCAATAGTAAGGGAATATAAAGGAAAATAATGTCTGAAGGCTATTGTAAGAGAAATATATGAAACTTCATGGATGAAGAATATAGTAAGTAAATTTTATGAAAAATCATTGCTGAAGTCTATAGTAACGAAACTTTACTAAAATTTATTAGTGAAGGCTATTGAAAGGAAATTTGAAGAAAATTTGTTTGAAGACTAGAGTGAGGGAATTTGAAGAAAATTATTGACTGAAGGCAATTGTAAGGGAATTTTAAGAAAAATCATGGCTAAAAACAATTGCTAGGAATTTAAAAAAAAAAAATTTTTTAAAAGCTATAGTAGACTAAATATAAGAAAAATCATGGTTGAAGGCTATTGTAAGGGAAATTTAGGAAAAATCATTGCAAAAGGCTACAGTAAGGGAATTTTTCAAAAATTCATAAGTGAAAGCTATATTGAGAAAATTTGAAGTAAAAATATGTCTCAAGACAATAGTAAGGGAATTTGAACAAGAATCTTTGGTGAAGGCTATAGTAAAGGAATTTGAAGAAAATTCTTTATGGAGGCCATTAGTAGGGGGAAATTTTAACAAAAATCAAATTTTAAAAGCAATTGTTTGGGAATTTTAAGAAAAATAATGGTTGAAGGCTTTAGTGAAAAAAATTTAAGAAAAATAATGGTTGAAAGCTATTCTAAGGGAAATTTTAAAAAATCATGGCGGAAGGAAGGCAATAGTAAGGGAATTTTAATAAAAATAATGGTTGAAGGCTATAGTAAGAGGAATATTGAAATTTCATAGATGAAGGATGTAGTAAAAAAATATAATGAAAAATCATGGTTGAAGTCTATAGTAACGGAGCATTACTAATAGTTATTAGTGAAGGCCATTGTTTGAAAATTTGATGTAAAATATGATTGAAGACTCTAGTATGAGAATTAGAAGATAAATATTAACTGAAGGCAATAAGAAGGGAATTCTTTGAAAAATCATTAGAAAAAAGATATAGTAAACGAAATATTAAAAAAAATCACAGTTGAAGGTTATTGTGATGGAAATTTTTGAAAAATTATTGCTCTAGGCTATAGTAAGGGAATTTTTAAAAATTCATAAGTGTATGCTATATAGTAAGAAAATATGAAGTAAAATATGACTGAAGCCAATAGTAAGGGAATTTGAAGAAAATTCTTGTGTGTAGGCTATAGTAAAGTAATTTGAAGAAAATTCTTTGCTGAAGCCTGTAGTAAGGGAATTTTAACAAAAATCAAAGCTGAAGGCTATTGTTAGGGAATTTTAAGAAAAATCATGGATGAAGGCTATAGTGAGCGAAATTTAAGAAAAATTATGGCTGAATGCTATAGTAAGGGAAATTTTTTAAAACATTAGGTGGAAGGCAAAAGTAAGGGAATTTTAATAAAAATAATGGTTGAAGGGAATAGTAAGAGAAATATAAGAAATTTCATTGATGAAGGATATAGTAAGTAAATATAATGAAAAATCATGGCTGAAGCCTATTGTAATGGAACTTTTCTAAAATTCATTAGTGAAGGCCGTTGTAAGGAAATTTGAAGTTAAATATGTCTGAAGCCAATAGTAAGGGAATTTGAAGTAAATTTTTGACTGAAGGCTATAGTAAGAGGATTTTAAGAAAAAACATGGCTGAAAGCAATAGCAAAGGAACTTTAAGAAAAATCATGGCTGAAAGCAATAGTAAAGAATTTTAAGGAAAATCTTTGCTAAAAGCTATAGTAAATGAAATAAGAAAAATCATTGTGGAAGGCTATTGTAAGGGACATTTTTGGAAAACCATTGCTGAAGGCTATAATAAGGGAGTTTTACGAAAATTGATAAATGAAAGCTATAGTAAGGAAATTCGAAGTAAAACATGACTGAAGACTATAGTATGGGAATTTTAAGAAGAATCTAGTGTGAAGGCTAAAGTATGGGAATTTTAAAAAAATGCTTGACTGAAGCCTATCGTAAGGGAGTTTTAACAAAAATCAAAGCTGAAGGCTATAGTTAGGGAATTTTAAGAAAAATCATGGTAGAAGGCTATGGTGATCAAATTTTAGTAAAAATCTTGGCTGAAAGCTATACTAATGGAAATTATAAAAAAATCATGGCGGAAGGCATTAGTAAGGGAATATAATAATGAAAAATAATGGCTGAACGCGAATTGTAAAAAAGAAATATAAGAAATTTCATGGATGAAGAATATCAGTAAATAAATTTTGTGAAAAATCATGGTTGAAGTCTATAGTACTGGAACATTACTAAAACATATTAATGAAGGCCGTTGTAAGGGAATTTAAAGTAAAATATGTCTGAACACTATATTAATGGAATTTGAAAAAATTATTGACTGAAGGCAATAGTAAGGGAATTTTAAGAAAAATCATGGCTGAAAGCAATATTAAGAGAATTTTAAAAAAAATCTTTCCAAAAAGATATAGTAAACAAAATATAAGAAAAATAATGGTTCAAGGCAATATAAGGGAAATTTTTGAAAAATCAATGCCAATGGCAACTGTAAGGGAATTTTTTAAAATTTCATAAGTGATAGCTATAGTTAAATAATTTGAAGTAAAATATGACGCAAGACAATAGTAAGGGAATTTGAAGAAGAATCTTGGGTGAAGGCAATAATAAAGGAATTTGAAGAAAATTCTTTACTGAGGCCTATAGTAAGGGAATTTTTAACAAAAATCAAAGCTAAGGGATATTGTTAGGGAATTTTAAGAAAAATCATGGCTGAAGGCTATAGGGACAAAATTTAAGAAAAATAATGGCCGAAAGATATACTAAACAAATTTTTTTAAAAAAAAAGTTAGAAACCAATTTAAAGGAAATTTTTATAAAAATAATGGTTGAAGGCTGTAGTAAGAGAAATATGAAAAATTTCATGGATGAAGGATATAGTACGTAAATATTATGAAAAATCATGGCTGAAGTCTATAGTAATGGAGTAGTACTAAAATTTATTTGTTAAGGCCGTTGTTTGGAAATTTGAAGTAAAATATGTTTGAAGACTATAGTAATGGAATTTGAAGAAAATTATTAACTGAAGGCAATAGTAAGGGAATTTTAAGAAAAATCATGGCTGAAAGTAATAGTATGGGAATTTTAAGAAAATTCTTTGCTAAAAATGATAGTAACCAAAATATAAGAAAAATCATTGTTGAAGGCTATTGTATGGGAAATTTTTTGAAAAATCATTGCTGAAGGCTATGGCAAGGGAATTTTTCAAAAATTCATAAGTGATAGCTATGGTAAGAAAATTTGAAGTAAAAATATGATCGAGACAATAGTAAGGGAATTTGAAGAAGAATATGACTTGTTGTGTGTCTAGCATGTGCACTAGGTCAGCAAGTAATATAGACTCAAGAGTCCAGATATCGATCCCACAGAGACCTTGTTGAGAACCTAGTCTAAGTAAAAAATTTTATGATGATTGAGGTAAACAATTTTGGGTTTTTGAAAACTGAAAAAGAAAATAGAATTTAATACTAATGAATTAGATGACTAAACCTTATGGAGATGAGATGTTGGGGAAAAGTGTCAATCCCTCGTTATTAGCGTGCAAAGTTCTGATTTTATAGCTCAAGTACCTTTACCTTGACTTAGCTTTTGAAAACCTGGTTACCCATTTACAGGAAGTAACTTTCACCTATTCTTTGAACTCCATCACAATCCAGAACATTCAAATCCTAAGTGCATAAATATAAAAGCTTAAAGATTAACTCTCTCTTATTCAGAACAAGAGTTATAAAAAGTCACATCGCTTCCACTAGTCTCCATCACAATCCGAAATGATCAAGTTAGAAAAATGAGTTGTTTTAGGAAACAAAGAATCAAACAACTAATCTAAATCTCTACTAAATTTTAACTTCTCTATTCGATCCTCGTTAAACTTCAGAAATCAATTCAGATTAGAAATCAGCAATGAACTCAGATTCCAAAACAAAGGCAAGATATTATTTTGCTATAACTTCAAAACTTAAACATATCACAACTAGGAGTTCATGACTTCCCCAACAGAGAGATTAATCTATGATAATAGTATAAACACACAAAAAGATTCAATTAGAGCCATGGAAATATAAATAGACTAAGTACAGAAACCCCCTTGAAGGACTGCCTTTATCTTTCACTGCCTTGACTGAAACCTCCTCCTCTCTCTCCAAAGTGCCCAGAGATCGTGCAAGACTCCCTTTGGATTTCCTCTCCTCTCCAAACTAACTAAAATAATAAGAAACTAAACAAAAATTAGATTTAGAACTGGATCTCGAACTGGATTCAAACTGGATGCTTTACTCATCTTTTGAACCTCTATTTATAGGTATTCTACTGTCCTGGCCTTGTAATTTGGTCTCTGTCCAGGGGTTGAAATCATACTTTTCTTACCTCAGAATTCCATGAAATTACACAAGAACCTTACTTACATAGTCCTTGAATTGTGTACGAAAGTTTGAAGTAATTCTGAGTTGGGAAATCTGAGATATGCTGCTGAGAAGCAGGGTTGGTTCTGCTGCCTATTTTAGCACTGGGTCCACCACTTTGAAAATTTAAAACTACAAAATCACGGATTGGATTAATCTGATTTTTTGTGATATGATTCTCAATACTCTCAGGAGTCTGTGTTCCAAATTTGGAATCAATTGGGAGTCGGAATTTCCAAATACGACCTCTTAAAAATCAGATTGTAGTTTCCTTCTTTAGAAGTTTCCTAACCAGCATTGAACTTCACCTCTTTGAGCATTCAAACTTCTTTGGATTCCCATCAATTTCCTCTAGAGACTTCGTGGACACCTTCCTTATGTACTTAGAACTCTACCTCCCACGTTTGAACTTGATTACTTGTCAGAATCTAGAGATTTTTGCGACTTTGTATTGCTGCATCACTGGCGCGGTCCCGCCGTAAATGTATCTGATATTATGCGTCGGCCACTCGGGCAGAATTTCTTCTAAGTTTTCGAATGGACATAACCTCGGCCATGTTAGGAAACTCCATAGGCTCAGTGGCGCCATCTTGGTGGAAGCGCCATTCGGATGGCGGTAGGGCCGGATTTTGTCCTCCAACTGGTGCGGTCATAACGGTTCTTGCAACTTTGTACCTTTTGCACTAAAATCTTTATATTTTCTTTGTTTTAGCTTCGGTTTCAATAATTCTTATTGCGTTAGAATCCTGAGAGATAAAACATGAACTTGAGATACATTGCATGATATTATGATGAATATTGGCTCCAGAATATAATTTACAAATCAAATTGAGCCTTAAAAATAGTGTCTTTTAGACACTTAACAACTATAGTATCGGAATTTGAAGAAGAATATAGGGTGAAGGCTATTGTAAGGGAATTTGAAGAACATTCTTGACTAAAGCCTATAGTAAGTGAATTTTAACAAAAATCAAAGCTTTAGGTTACAGTTAGGGAATTTTAAGAAAAATCATGGATGAAGGCTATAGTGAGCGATATTTAAGAAAAATAATGGCTGAAAGATCTACAAAGGGAAATTTTAAATAAAATAATGGTGGGAGGCAATAGTAAGGGAATATAAAGAAAAAAATGGCTGAAGGCTATTGTAAGAGAAATATAAGGAATATCATGGATGAAGAATATAGTAAGTAAAATATATGAAAAATTATGGCTGAAGCCTATAGTAATGAAACATTACTAAAATTTATTAGTGAAGGCCTTGGAAATTTGAAGTAAAATATTTCTGAAGACTATAGTAATGGAATTTGAAGAGAATTCCTGACTAAAAGAAATAGTAAGGGAATTTTAAGAAAAAACATGGGTGAAAGCATTAGTAAAGGAATTTTAAGAAAAATCTTTGTTAAAATTGGTGGTATACGAAATATAAAAAATATCGTGGTTGAAGGCTATTGAAATGGAAATTTTTGAAAAATCATTGCTGAAGGCTATTGAAAGGGAATTTTTTGAAAATTCATAACTGAAAGCTATAGTAAGAAAATTTGAAGTAAAATGTGATTGAAGACAATACTAAGGGAATTTGAAGAAGAATCTTGGGTGAAAGCAGTAGTATAGGAATTTTATGAAAATTCTTTATCGAAGCCTATAATAAGAGAATTTTAATAAAAATCAATGCTGAAGGCTATTGTTTGGGAATTTTAAGAAAAATCATGGCTGAAGGTTATTGAGAGAGAAATTTAAGAAAACATTATTGCTGAAAGCTATACTAAGGGAAATTTTAAAAAAATCAAGGCAGAAGGTAATTGTAAGGAAATTTTATTAAAAATAATGTTTGAAAGCAATGGTAAGAAAAATATAAGAAATTTCATGGAAGAAGGATCTTGTAAGTAAATATTATGAAAAATCATGGCTGAAGTCCATAGTAATTGAACATTACTCAAATTTATTAGTGAAGACCATAGAAAGGAAATTTGAAGTAAAATATGACTGAAGACTATAGTAAGGGAATTTGAAGAAAAGACTGAAGGCAATAGTAAGAGAATTTAATGAAAAATCATTGTGAAAATCTATAGTAAACGAAATATAAGAAAAATCATGGTTGAACGTTATTGTGAGGGAAATTTGTGAAAAATCATTGTTGAAGGCTATTGTAAGGGAATTTTACGAAAATTCTTAAGTGAAATATATAGTAAGGAAAATTTGAAGTAAAATATGACTGAAGACTATAGTAAGAGAATTTGAAGAATAATATTGGGTGAACTATAGTAATGAAATTTGAATAAAATTCTTTACTATAGCCTAAAGTAAGGGAATTTTAACCAAAATCAAAGCTGAAGTCTATACCAATGGAACTTTACTAAAATTCATGAGTAAAAGCAGTTGTAAGGAAATTTGATGTAAAATATGAATGAAGACAATAGTAAGGAATTTGAAGAAAAATATTGACTGAAGGCAATAGTAAGGGAATTTAAAGAAATATCATTGCTAAAAGCAAGAGTATATGAAAAATAAGAAAAATCAAGGTTGAAGGTTATGGTGAGGGAAAGTTTTGAAAAATTATTGCTCACGGATAGAGTAAGGGAATTTTTCAAAAATTCACAAGTGAAATCTATAGTAAGAAAATTTGAAGTGAAATATGACTGAAGACAATAGTAAGGGAATTTAAAGAAGAATCTTGGGTGAAGGCTATAGTAAAGGAATTTGAAGTAAATTCTTTACTGAATCCTATAGTAAGGGAATTTTAACAAAAATCAAAGTTGAACGCTATTGTTAGGGAATTTTAAGAAAAATCATGGGTTAAGGCTATTGTGAGCGAAATTTAAGAAAAATCATGGTTGAAAGCTATACTAAAGGAAATTTTAAAAAAATTAAGTTGGAAGGCAATACTGAGGGAATTTTAATAAAAATAATGGTTGAAGGCTATAGTAAGAGAAATATAAGAAATTTCATTGATGAAGGATATAGTAAGTAAATATTATGAAAAATCATGGCAAAAGTCTATCCTAAAGGAACTTTACTAAAATTCATTAGTGAATACCATTGTAAGGAAATTTGAAGTAAAAATTGTCTGAAGACTATAGTAAGGGAATTTGAAGAAAATTATTGACACAAAGCAATAGTAAGCAAATTTTAAGAAAAATCATGGCTGAAACCAATAATATGGGAATTTTATGAAAAATCATTGTTAATAGCTATAGTAAATAAAATATAAAAACTATCATGGTTGAAGGCTATTGTAAGGGAAATAATTGAAAAATCATTGCTGATGACTGTAGTAAGGGAATTTTTCAAAAACTCATAAGTGAAAGCTATAGTAAGAAAATTTGATGTAAAATATGACTGTAGACAATAGTAAAGGAAATTGAATAAGAATCTTGGGTGAAGGCTACTGTCAAGGAATTTGAAAAAAGTTCTTTACTGAAGCCTATAGTAAGGGAAGTAAAAAAACAAAATTAAAGCTAAAGGCTATTGTTAGGGAATTTTAAGAAAAATCATGGCTGAAGGCTATAGTAATGCTATAGTGCATGAAAAATCATGACGGAAGGCAATAGTAAGGGAATTTTAATAAAAATAATGGTTGAAGGCTATAGTAAGAGAAATATAAGAAATTTCATGGATGAAGGATAAATTAAGTAAATATTATTAAAAATCATGGCTGAAGTCTATAGAAACGGAGCGTTACTAAAACTTATTTGTGTTGGCCGTTGTAAGAAAATTTGAAGTAAAATATAAAGGAAGACGATAGTAAGGGAATTTGTAGAAAAATATTGGCTGAAGGCAATAGGAAGGGAATTTTAAGAAAAATCATTGTTGTACTCAATTACTGTGGATGAAGCAAATGTTGGCAGATTATGGTTTTGAGCAAGACATTTTGACAGTGTTTTGTGACAACACGAGTGCAATAGATATCTCTAAAAACCAGTACAACACTCACGTACAAAGCATATTGATATTCGATACCACTTTATCAGAGAGCTGGTGACAGAAAAGATAATCAGTCTGGAGTACATATCTATAGCAAATCAATTGGTAGATATTTTTACCAAAAATCTTGACCGAACAAGGTTTGAGTTCCTCCGAGGAGCTCTTGGGATGTGTCAGTTGTAAATCTCAAAAACATGGGGATTATGAAAAAAAAAAAAAAAAAAAAAAACAAAAAGGAGGAGGGAAGTTTATATGTCACAATTTGTTTTATTTTTGCTAGGTGTTCAAGAGGGAGTTACTACAGGCGAAAGTTCACTTTGAAGAGATCCCTATGTCTGAACGACCTACGGTTACAATGACTATGGTAAAAGTTTTTTTTACCGTTGTGCAATGGTAAGAAAAATTGACTGACATGGTGACGTGCCAAGGCAGCTTTTGGTGACTATTTAAAGGAAGTTTGAACTCCCTTTCAAACGATGTATCTCTCTTTGATTTCCTTTCTATCTTGTCTCACAAGTCAAGGCTTTTATTTTGTGCCCTAGCAACACAACGATCCAGCACTTTGTTGATTCGATGGATTCCTCACCATCCTCGCCGGGCAAAAAAAGAAGGGGCGCGGCGGCGATTGTTGATAGAGTTGTCTCCTTCTTCTTGACGAAACCTTCTACACCGAAAGCAATTGATGCAGCCTCCGAAGATCTGCCAAAGGAAGCAGCGTTAGCTCCCACATCTTCTTCTTTGCCTCTGCTTTCTGTTCGTGATGATTCTCAGACAAAAAACGTTCAGTGCATCCCTACCAAAGAGTCATCACAAGTTGCGTACATTGTCCAGAAATCATCCCGTCTACAACGGTCTCATCAATTGTCTGAGGAGTTGTTGAATACCACTGAGTATGAAAGGAAAAATAGCTCTAGTGCTAACACGCCAACTCCATCACTCTCTAACTCTGAAGAGGTACGAAGTTTAAACTCTTCTGAACTTGATGACATTCCAATTTCTCAGCTTCGTCGCAAGCACCAACAACAGAAGTCATCCAAACCCACATCTTCACACAAAAGAAGACGTCTTGCTGAGCCCAGTGCCCCAATCGGGTCTCTCTCAGTTGGAGTTGCTTCTCGGTTGAGACCCAAAATTTCTAAGGAAGGAATTTCCACCCCTCGATTAACTCCTATTCTACGTTCTAAAGCCCGTCAGTCAGTCTCTGTGTCGGCCTCGGCTCCATTTGAAGATGCCTAATGTTGATGATGATAGAGACAGAGGAGACGGAGATGCAATAGGAGCAGTTGAAATGCCAGTTCTTCTTCTAGATGTGCAACCTCTCCTTATGGACACAAAAGCCAGAGCATCGTGGAATGCATTCTGTACTCGAAAGGTTATTCTTGAACTTCCCATCTGTGAAGAAGAGTATGAGAAAGCTGACCTCCTTCCAGTGTTAGAATAGACGCATCTTCGAGAGTCTGCGCTATTTACTGCCAAATTCCATCCTGTCGTCATCTATGAATTTTATTCAAATCTAAAGAAAGCTATCATTGATCCTGCATCTCCCGGATATCACCAGGTATGGCTTCGAGGTCACTGTTATGAGTTCTCACCTAAAATTTTGGTTATGTTGTTGGTGTCCCTACATTGGAGGAAGTACCTATTGATGTTGGTCTTGATAAAATTATTTTTGAGCTTACTAGAGGATATAAGAAAAAGAGGGTTTCACATTGCACTTTTCCTACCTCGGCACTGACCACAAAATATTATGGACTGCACAAAGCTGTTATCTCTCACTGGATGCCTACCGGTCATTAAGCCACTGTGAACAAATCTCTTGCGCATTTTTTGTACAAACTGGGTAAGGCTATTCCAGTCAATCTTGGGCAGATAATTTTTTATCAAGTTGTGAAATTTACTGAACACCCGAAGCACTATGCAAGCATGATGTTTCCAAGCACCATATATACTATACTGTTGTCTCAAAAGGAGTTTGAACTGCCACCTGGTCCACTATGTTTTCGATCTGTTACTCTAAAAATCTGTACACGCAAGGCCTCCATACAGACAGGCCAGTGTGAAGAAGAAGCAGACATTCTGGATATTCCTCTGCCAAGCTTTTCTAAAGCATATTCCAAGCGACAACAACAGTATTATCAGAAACGGCTGAAGGTCCTTGATTCTAAAATACCTATGCTCCAAAAGTTGCTTCCTATTCATCAACATGAACGCCATCAACTCCTGGCTCTTGTTGCTGATGACCCAGAGCCGTCTACCGAGTTTGACGCTGATGTTCCAGATGATGCTGATGTCTAGGACGTTTGGATTGGGTACTCTTTGACTTTCCTTATCAAAATGGGGGAGAAAGTATTTTGATCTTTTGCTCTATTGATTAATTATTTTGCTCCTGGGGTGCTGTTATACATTTCTTCCGTAAAAGGAAGAGTTTCACGAGCAAGAAGTGATGTCTCCAAAAGAATACTCTAAACAGATATGCAAAAGTCCAAGCTTCAAGTGTTTTTTGTCAAAGAAAGTCAAAGGGGGAGATGGTTAATGCTAGACATTATGAGTTGACTATCTTTTGGACAAAATCAATTATAAGGAGATCAAGGCATGAGATATATATAGTATGTACACAAATCAGGAGTGGTCTAAATAGAATGATTGCGTTGACACTTGAAGAGATTGCAATCTGTTTAAATAAGGTGAGACTGAAGATATATGGAGAAGAGGGTCACGAGACAAAAGGAAGATTGAGAAAATCATGTACTGTCAATTTAGCCATGATTAAAGGGTATGCCATAAAAAGGGACACGTACGAGTATAAATAAGCATGAAGGCCTGTACACAAAACACAACTTCTGAGAGAGCGATTTTGAGTATTCAAGAGAAGTTCGTGTGTTCTGGAGCGTATTTGTTCTTCATCAATTTGCTTTCTGAGAAGCGGTCGTGGAGATGAAGACAGAGTTCGACCCGTAGTTGGAACACCCTTGCTGAAGTCTGTGCTAGAGACAGACTGAGTCTTCCACTCTAGAAGCTCGAGCTGAGGGGGAGCCTTAGTGGGATAGTAACGTGTCCACTTACGCTGAGTGGGTCAGGTGTTGAAGGTAATCCACGATTCTGTTGCGAAGGTGAATAAAAAATGTATTTTCTTTGTGAAAGACTTGTAATCAGTTATCACTAGTGGATTGTTACTATCCCGGGCAAGAATGCCCCATAGATTAGGAACAGTTGTTCCGAACTGCGATAACAACTTGCTTGTGTTTGCATTGTTCTTTATTTCTCGAGGTATTTAATGCAGAGTTCCAAGCGGTGTTTTAACGCTCATTAATTTACACTAACCGATATCATCAGAATATTTTTTCATAGGAATTTATAGAAAAATGTTTGCTAGAAGCTATAGTAAATGAAATAAAAGAAAAATCATTGTTGACAGCTATTGTAAGGGACATTTTTGAAAAATCATTGCTGAAGGCTATAGTAAGGGAATTTTACGGAAATTTATATGTGAAAGCAATAGCAAGGAAATTTGTAGTAAAATATGATTCAATACTATAGTAAGGGAATTTTAAGAAGAATCTTGAGTGAATGCTAAAGTAAAGGAATTTGAAGAAAATTCTTGAGTGAAGCCTATAGTAAAGGAATTTTAACAAAATCAAAGCAGAAGGCTAAACTTAGGGAATTTTAAGAAAAATCATGGCTGAAGGCTATTGTGAGAGAAATTTAAAAAAAATCTTTGCAGAAGACTATTGTAAGAAAAATTTTAAAAAAATCTTGGCTGATGGCAATAGTAAGGGAATTTTAAGAAAAATCATTGTTGAAGGCTATAGTAAGAGAAATATAAGAAAAATCATGGATGAAGGATATAGTAAATATATTTTATGAGAAATCATGGCTGAAGTCAATAGAGATTGAACTTTACTAAAATTCAACAGTGAAGGCCTCGTAAGGAAATTTGAAGTAAATTTTGTCTGAAGACTCTAGTAAGGGAATTTGAAGAAAATTATTGACTGAAGGCAATAGTGAGGGAATTTTAAGAAAAATCATGGGAGAAAGAAATAGTAAGGGAATTTTAAGAAAAATCTTTGCTAAAAGCTATAGTAAATGAAATATAAGAAAAATCATGGTTAAAGGCTATGGTAAGGGAAATTATTGAAAAATCATTGTTGAAGGAAATAGTTAGGGAATTTTACTAAAATTCATAAGTGAAATCTGTCGTAAGGAAATTTGAAGTAAAATATGACTGAAGACTATAGTAAGAGAATTTGAAGAAGAATATTGGGTGAAGGCTACCGTAAGGGAATTTGAAGAAAATTCTTTGCTGAAGCTTCTAGTAAGGGAATTTTAACAAAAATCAAAGCTGAAGGCTATTGTTAGGGAATTTTTTAAAAAAACATGGCTGAAGGTTATAGGCAGCAAAATTTAAGAAATATCATGGCTGAAAGCTATAGGGAGCGATTTTTTTAAAAAATTATGGCGATAGGCAATAGTAAAGGAATTTTAAGAAAAATAATGGTTGAAGGATATATTATGAGAAATATATGAAATATCATGGAAGAAGAAGGATATAGTAACTAAATTTTATGAAAAATCATGTCTGAAGACCATCGTAATGGAACATTACTAAAATTTATTAGTGACGGCCGTTGTAAGGAAATTTGACGTAAAATATGTCTGAAGACTATAGTAATGGATTTGAAGAAAAATATTGACTGAAGGCAATTGTAATGGAATTTTAAGAAAAATCATGGCTAAAAGCTACATAAGAGAATTTTAAGAAAAATTTGCTAAAAGGTATTATAAACTAAATATAAGAAAAATCATTTTTGAAGGCTATTGTAAGGGAGATTTTTGAAAAATCATTGTTGAAGGCCATAGTAAGGGAATTTTTCAAAAATTCAAAAGTAAAATATTTAGTAAGGAAACTTGAAGTAAAATATGACTGAAGACTATAGTAAGGGAATTTGAAGAAGAATATTGGATGAAGGCTATAGTAAGGGAATTTGAAGAAATTTTTTGACTAAAGCCAATTATAAGTGAATTTTAACCAAAATCAAAGTTGAAGGCAATTGTTTGGGAATTTTATGAAAAATCATGGCTGAAGGCTATAGTGAGCGAGAGTTAAGAAAAATCGAGGCTGAAAGCTATACTAAGGGAACTTTTAAAAAAATCATGGTGGAAGGCATTAGTAAGGGAATATAAACAAAAATAAAGGCTGAAAGCTATTGTAAGAGAAATATAAGAAATTTCATGGATGAAGGATTTAGTTAGTAAATATTATGTTAAATCATGGTTGTAGTCTATAGTAATGGAGCATTACTTAAATTTATTAGTGACGACCATTGGAAGGATATTTGAATTAAACTAAGACTGAAGACAATACTATGGGAATTTCAAGAAAAATATTGACTGAAGGCAATAGTAAGGGATTCTTAAGAAAAATTATGGCTGAAAGCAATTATAATGGAATTTTAAGAAAAATCATTGATATAAGCTATAGTAAATAAAATGTAATAAAAATCATAGTTGAAATTTATTGTGATGGAAATTTTTCAAAAATTATTGCTGAAGGCTAAATTAAGGAAATTTTACAAAAAATTATAAGTGAAGTCTATAGTAAGGAAATTTGAAGTAAAATATGAGTGAAGACTATAGTAAGGGAATTTGAAGAAGAATCTTGAGTGAAGTCTAAAGTAAGGGAATGAGTAGAAAATTCTTGACTAAAGCCGATAGTAAGGGAATTTTAACAAAAATAAAAGTTGAAGGCTATAGTTACGGAATTTTAAGAAAAATCATGGCTGAAGGCCAGAGTGAGTTTAAATTTAAGAAAAATCATGTCTGAAAGCTATACTAAGGGAAATTTTAAATAAATCAAGGTGGATGGCAATAGTAAGGAAATTTTAATAAAAATAATGGTTGAAGGCTATTGTAAGAGAAATGGAAGAAGTATAAAGTTAGAAAATTTTATGAAAAATCATGGCCGAAGTCAATTGTAATGAAAATTACTAAAATTTATTAGTGATGGATGTTATAAGGAAATTTGAGGTAAAATATGTCTGAAGACTTTAGAAAGGGAATTTGAATAAAATTATTGATTGAAGGCAATTGCAAAGGAATTTTAAGAAAAATCATGGCTGAAAGCAATAGTAAGGGAATTTTAAGAAAAACAATATCTAAAAGCTATAGTAAACGAAAGGTACGAAAAATCATGGTTGAAGGTTATTGTGATGGAAATTTTTGAAAAATTATTGCTGAAGGGTTTAGTTATGGAATTTTACTACAATTCATAAGTGAAATATATAGTAAGGAAATTTGAAGTAAAATATGACTGAAGACTATAGTAAGCGAATTTGAAGAAGAAGATTGGGTGAAGGCTACCGTAAGGGAATTTGAAGAAAATTCTTTGCTGAAGCTAATAGTAAGGGAATTTTAACCAAATTAAAAACTAAAGGCTTTTGTAAGGAAATTTGAAGAAAAATCATGTTTGAAGGCTTTAGGGGTTTTAAATTTAGGAAAAATCATGGCTGAAAGCTTTTAGGGTGTGATATTTTAAAAAAACTAATGGTGGTAGGCAATTGTAAGGGAATTTTAAGAAAAATAATGGTTGAAGGCTATAGTAAGAGAAATATTAGAAATATTATGGAAGAAGAATCTTGAGTGAAGGCTAAAATATGGGAATTTAAAAAAAAATCTTGACTTAAGCATATTGTAAGGGAATTTTAACAAAAATAAAATCTGAAGGGTATAGTTAGGGAATTGTGTAAAAAATCATGGTAAAAGGCTATAGTAAGCAAAATTTAGGAAAAATCTTGGCTGAAAGCTATACTAATGGAAATTATAAAAAAATCATGGCGGAAGGCAATAGTAAGGGGATATAAAGAAAAATAATGGCTGAAGTCTATTGTAACAGAAATATATGAAATTTAATGGATAAACAATATAGTAAGTAAATATTGTGAAAAATCATGGCTGACGTCTATAGTAATGGAACATTACTAAAATTTATTAGTGAAGGCTGTTGTAAGTAAATTTGAAGTAAAATATGTCAGAAGAATATAGTAAGGGAATTTGAAGAAAATTATTGACTAAAAGAAATAGTAAGGGAATTTTAAGAAAAATGATGGCTGAAACCAATAGTAAGGGAATTTTAAGAAAAATCTTTGTTAAAAGCTATAGTAAATGAAACATAAAAAATATCAAGGTTGAAGGCTATTGTAAGGAAAATTTTTCAAAAATCATTGCTGATGGCTATAGTAAGGGAATTTTGGAAAACTCATAAGTGAAAGCCATAGTAAGAAAATTTGAAGTAAAATATGACTGAAGACAATAGGAAGGGAATTTGAAGAAGAATCTTGGGTGAAGGCTTTAGTAAAGGAATTTGAAGAAAATTCTTTACTGAAGCCTAGAGTAAGGGAATTTAAAAAAAAATCAAAGCTGAAGGCTATTGTTTAAGAATTTTTAAAAAAATCATGGCTGAAGCCAATAGTGAGTGAAATTTAAGAAAAATCATGGCTGAAAGCTTTCTTAGGGAAATTTTTAAAAAATCATGCCAGAAGGAAATAGTAAGGGAATATAAAGAAAAATAATGGTTTAAGGCAATTGTAATAGAAATATAAGAAATTTCATGGATGAAGAATATAGTAAGTCAATTTTATGAAAAATCATGGCTGAAGTCTATAGTATTGGAACATTACTAAAATTTATTAAAGAAGGCCATTGTAAGGAAATTTGAAGTAAAATATGTCTGAAGACTATAGTAATGAAATTTGAAAAAAATTATTGACTGAATGCAATTGAAAGGGAATTTTAAGAAAAATCATGGCTGAAAGCAATATTAAGGGAATTTTTAATAAAATCTTTCCTAAAAGATATAGTAAACAAAATATAAGAAAAATCATGGCTGAAGGCTATTGTATGGGAAATTTTTGAAAAATCATTGCCAACGACAACAGTAAGGGAATTTTTCAAAAATTCATAAGTGATAGCTATAGTAAGAAAATTTGAAGTAAAATATGACTCAAGATAAAAGAACGGGAATTTGAAGAAGAATCTTGTGTGGAGGCTATAATAAAGGAAATTGAAGAAGATTCTTTACTAAGGCCTATAGTAATGGAATTGTAACAATAATCAAAGCTGAAGGATATTGTTAGGGAACTATAAGAAAAATCTTTGCTGAAGGCTATAGTGAGGAAAATTTAAAAAAAAATAACGGTGAAAGCTTTACTAAGGGAAATTTTTTAAAAAAAACAAAGGAAGGCAAAATTAAGGAAATTTTTATAAAAATAATGGTTGAAGGTATAGTATGAGAAATATGAGAAATTTCATGGATGAAGGATATAGTAAGTAATTGTTATTAAAAATCATGGCTGAAGTCTATAGTAATGGAGTATTACTGAAATTTATTTGTTAAGGCCATTGTATTGAAATTTGAAGTAAAATATGTCTGAAGACTATAGTAATGGAATTTAGAGAAAAATATTAACTGAAGGCAATAGTAAAGGAATTTTAAGAAAAAACCTGACTGAAAGTAATAGTATGGGAATTTCAAGAAAAATCTTTGCTAAAAATGATAGTAACCAAAATATAAGAAAAATCATTGTTGACGGCTATTGTAAGGGAAATATTTGTAAAATCATTGCTGAATACTCTAGTAAGGGAATTTTTTGAAAATTCATAAGTGAAAGCAATAGTAAGAAAATTTGAAGTAAAATATGATTGAGGACAATAGTAAGGAAATATGAAAAAAGAATCTTGTGTGAAGGCTAAAGTAAAGGAATTTGAAGAAAATTCAATGTTGAACCCTGTAGTAAGGGAATTTTTACAAAAATCAAACTTTAAGGCAATTATTAACGAATTTTAAGACAAATAATAATGGAAGGCTATAGTAAGCAAAATTTAAGAAAAATCATGGCTGAAAGCAATAGTAAGGGATCTTTTAAAAAAATTAAGGTGGAAGATAATAGTAAGAGAATTTTAATAATAATAATGGTTGAAGGCTATAGGAAAAGAAATATAAAAAAAATCAAGGATGAAGGATATTATAAGAAAATATTATAAAAAATCATGGATGAAGTCTATAGTAATGGAACTTTACTAAAATTCATTAGTGAAGGCCGTTGTAAGGAAATTTGAAGTTAAATATGTCTGTAGCCAATAGTAAGGGAATTTGAAGAAAATTTTTGACTGAAGTCTAATGTAAGGGAATTTTAAGAAAAATCATGGCTGCAAGCAATAGTAAAAGAATTTTAAGAAAAATCTTTGCTAAATGCAATAACAAATGAAATATAAGAAAAATAATTGTTGAAGACTACTGTATGGGACATTTTTGAAAAACGATTGCTGATGGCTATAGTAATGGAATTTTATAAAAATTCATATGTAAAATCTTTAAGAAGGAAATTTTAAGTAAAATATGACTGAAGACTATTGTAATGAATTTGAAGAAGAATATTGGGTGTAGGCTATAGTAAGGGAATTTGAAGAAAATTCTTGACAAAAGCCTATACTAAGGGAATTTTAATAAAAATCAAAGTTGTAGGCTAAAGTTTGGAATTTTAAGATAAATCATGGATGAAGGCTATAGTGAGCAAAATTTAAGAAAAATCGTGGCTGAAAGCTCTACTAAGGGAAATTAAAAAAATCATGGTGGGAGGCAATAGTAAGGGAATATAAAGAAAAATAATGGTCAAGACTATTGTAAGAGAAGTATAAGAAATATCATGGATCAAGAATATAGTAAGTAAATTTTGATGAAAAAATCATGGCTGCAGTCTATAGTAACGAACATTACCAAAATTTATTGGTGAAGTCCGTCAGAAGGAAATTTGAAGTAAAATATGACTGAAGACAATACTAAGGGAATTTGAAGAAGAATCTTGGGTGAAAGCTGTAGTAAAGGAATTTTAAGAAAATTCTTTTTACGAAGCCTATCGTGAAGAGAATTTTAACAAAAATCAAAGCTGAAGGCTATTGTTTGGGAATTTTAAGAAAAATCATGGCGGATGGTTAGTGAGAGCTAAATTTAAGAAAAATCATTGCTGAAAGCTATACTAAGGGAAAGTTTAAAAAACTCAAGGCTGAAGGCAATAGTAAGGGAATTTTAATAAAAATAATGGTTGAAGGCTATAGCAAGAGAAATACAAGAAATTTCATGGATGAAAAATCTAGCAAGTAAATATTATGAAAAATCTAGTAAGTAAATATTATGAAAAATCATGGTTGAAGTCCATAGTAATTGAGCATACTTAAATTTATTAGTGAAGGCCATAGTGAGGAAATTTGAAGTAAAATATGACTGAAACTGTAGTAAGGGAATTTGAAAAAAAATAATGACTCAAGGCAATAGTAAAGGAATTTTAAGAAAAATCATTGTTAAAAGCTATAGTAAATGAAATATAAGAAAAATCATGGTTGAAGGTTATTGTGAGGAAAATTTTGAAAAATCATTGCTGCAGGCTATAGTATGGGAATTTTATGAAAATTCTTAAGTTAAACCTTTAGTAAGAAAAAAAATTTGAAGTAAATTATGACTGAAGACTATAGTAAGCGAATTTGAAAAATAATATTGGGTGAACTATAGTAAGGGAATTTGAATAAAATTCTTGACTATAGCCTAACGTAAGGTAATTTTAACCAAAATCTAAGCTGAAAGCTATAGTTAGGGAATTTTAAGAAAAAACATGGCTGAAGGCTAGCGTGAGCGAAATTTAAGAAAAATCATGGCTTAAAGCTATTCTAAGAGTAATTTTAAAAATGTCATGGCTGAAGGATATAGAAAAGAAATTTTAAGAAAAATTATGGCTGAAGGCTATAGTAAGAGAAATTTTAGAAAAATAATGGATGAAGGATATACTAAGAAAATTTCATGAAAAATTATGGCTGACGTCTATAGTAATGGAACTTTACTAAAATTCATTAGTGTAGCCGTTGTAAGGAAATTTAAAGTAAAATATTATTGAAGACTATAGTGAGGAATTTGAAGAAAAATATTGACTGAAGGCAATAGTAAGGGAATTTAAAGAAAATCATTGTTAAAAGATACTGTAAACAAAATATAAGAAACATCAAGGTTGAAGGTTATTGTGAGGGAAATTTTTGAAAAATTATTGCACAAAGCTATTGTAAGGGAAGTTTTTTAAAAATTCATTAGTGAAAGCTATAGAAAGAAAATTTGAAGTAAAATATGACTGAAGGCAATAGTAAAGGAATTTGTAGAAGAATCTTGGGTGAAAGCTATACTAAGGGAATTTGAAGTAAATTCTTTACTGAAGCTTATAGTAAGGAAATTTTAACAAAAATAAAAGCTGAAGGCTATTGTTAGGGAATTTTAAGAGAAATCATGGCTTAAGGCTATAGTGAGCAAAATTTAAGAAAAATCATGTGTGAAAGCTATACTAAGGGAAATTTTAAAAAAATTAAGGTGGAAGGCAATAGTAAGGGAATTTTAATAAAAATATTGGTTAAAGGCTATAGTAAGATAAATATTAGAAATTTCATTTATGAAGCATAAAGTAAGTAAATATTATGAAAAATCATGGCAGAAGTCTATCGTAAAGGAACTTTACTAAAATTCATTAGTTAATGCCGTTGTAAGGAAATTTGAAGTAAAATATGTCTGAAGACTATTGTAAGGGAATATGAAAAAAATTATTGACTGAAAGAAATAGTAAGGGAATTTTAAGAAAAATCTTGGCTGAAAGCATTAGTATGGGAGTTTTAAGAAAAATCTTTGTTAATAGCAATAGTAAACAAAATATAAAAAATATCATGGTTGAAGGCTATTGTAAGGGAAATGTTTGAAAAATTATTGCTGATGACTATAGTAAGGGAATTTTTCGAAAACTCATAAGTGAAAGCTATAGTAAGAAAATTTGAAGTAAAATATGACTGAAGACAATAGTAAAGGAAATTGAAGAAGAATCTTGGGAGATGGCTATAGTTAAGGAATTTGTAGAAAATTCTTTACTGAAGCCTATAGTAAGGGAATATAAAAAAAATTAAAGCTATAGTAAGAGGATTTTAAGAAAAATCATTGCTAAAAGCTATTGTAAACAAAATATAAGAAAAATCATGGGTGAAGGTTATTGTGAGGGAAATTTTAGAAAAATCATTGCTGAAGGCTATATTAAGGAAACTTTTCGAAAATGCATAACTGAAATCTATAGTAAGGAAATTTGAAGTAAAATATGGCTGAAGACTGTAGTAAGGGAATTTGAAGAAGAATATTGGGTGAAGGCTATAGAAAGAGAATTTGAAGAAAATTCTTGACAAAACCCTACAGTATGGGAATTTTTACCAAAATAAAAGCTGAAGGCTATAGTTAGGGAATTTTAAGAAAAATCATGGCTGAAGACTATACTGAGAGAAATATAAGAAATATCATGGATGAAGGATATAGTAACGAAATTTTAAGAAACATCATTGCTGAAGTCAATAGTAATGGAACAATACTTAATTTATTAGTGAAAACAGGTGTAAAAAAAATGTTATGCAAAATAAGTCTGAAGACTATAGTAATAGAATTTGAAGTAAAATATTAATTGAAGACAATAATAAGTGAATTTGAAGAAAAATCTTTGCTAAAAGCTATAGTAAATGTAATATAGGAAAAATCATTGTTGAAGGCTATTGTAAGGGACATTTTTGAAAAATCATCGTTGAAGGCTATTGTAAGGGAATTTTACGAAAATTCATAAGTGAAAGCCAAAGTAAGAAAATTTGAAGTAAAATATGACTGAAGACAATAGTAAGGGAATTTGAAGAAGAATATTGGGTGAAGGCTACAGAAAGGGAAAAATTCTTGACTAAAGCCTATAGTAAGGGAATTTTAACCAAAATTGAAGCTGAAGATTTTAGTTGGGGAATTTTAAGAAAAATCATGGTTGAAGGCTGTTGTGAGCAAAACTAAAGAAAAATCATGGCTAAGAGCTGTAATAAGGAAAATTTTATAAAAATCATGGCTGAAGGATATAGTAAGGAAATTTTAGAAAAAATTATGGCTGAAGTCTATAGTAATTGAACATTACTAAAATTTATTAGTGAAGGCCGTTGTAAGGAAATTTGAAGTAAAATATGTCTGAAGACTATAGTAAAGGAATTTGAAGAAAATTATTGACTGAAGGCTATAGTAAGGGAATTTGAAGAAAAAATCATGGCTGAAGGTAATAGTAAAGGAATTTTAAGAAAAATCTTTGCTAAAGCTATAGTAAACGAAATATAAGAAAATCATTGTTGAAGGCTATTGTAAGGGAAATTTTTGAAAAATCATTTCTAAAGGCTATAGTATGGGAATTATTCAAAATTCATAAGAGAAAACCATATTAAGAAAATTTGAAGTAAAATATGACTGAAGACAATAGTAAGGGAATTTGAAGGAGAATCATGCGTGAAGCCTATAGGAAAGGAATTTGAAGAAAATTCTTTTCAGAAGCCTACAGTAAGGAAATTTTAACAATAATTAAAGCTTAAGGCTATTGTTAGGGAATTTTAAGAAAAATTATGGCTGAAGGCTATAGTGAGCAAAATTTAAGAAAAAAAATCATGGATGAAAGCTATAATAAGGGAAATTTTAAAAAAATCAATGTGGAAGGATACAGTAAAGGGAATATGAATAAATATCTTGACTAAAGCCTATAGTGTTTAATTTTCACCAAAATCAAAGTTATGGCTATTGTTTGGGAATTTTAAGGAAAATACTGGTTGACGGCTATAGTGAGCGAAATTTAACAAAAATTGTGGTAAAAAGCAATACTTAGGGAAATTTTAAAAAAATCATGGCAGAATGCAATAGTAAGGGAATACAAAGAAAAATAATGGCTGAAGGCTATTGTAAGAAAAATATAAGAAATATCATGGATGAAGGATATAGTAACTAAATTTTATGAAAATTCATGACTGAAGTATATAGTAATGGAACATTACTAAAATTTAAGAGTAAAGGCAGTTGGAGGGAAATTTGAAGTAAAATATGTTTGTAGACTATAGTAATAGAATTTGAAGAAAATATTAACTGTAGGGAATAGTAAGGGAATTTTAACAAAAATCTTTGCTAAAAGCTATTGTAAACGAAATATAAGAAAAATAATTGTTGAAGGCTATTGCAAGGAAAAATTTTGAAAATTCATTGCAGAAAATTTTATGGAAATTCATAAATGAAATCTATTGTAAGAAAATTTCAAGTAAAATATGACTGAAGACAATAGTAAGGGAATTTGAAGAAGAATATTAGGTGAAGGCTATAGTAAAGGAATTTGAACAAATTTCTTCACTAAAGCCTATAGTAAGGGAATTTTATCAAAAATCAAAGCTTAAGACTATAGTTAGGGAATTTTAAGAAAAATCATGGCTCAAGGCTAATGTGAGCGAAATTCAAGAAAAATCTTGGCAAAAAGCTATTCTAATGGAAGTTTTAAAAAAATCATGGCTGAAGGATATAGTAAGGAAAATGTAAGAAAACTTATGGCTGAAGCCTACAGTAAAGAGAAATTTTAGAAAAATCATGGTTGACGGATATAGTATGTAAATTTTAAGAAAAATCATGGTCAAGTCTATAGCAATGAAACATTACTAAAATTTATTAGTGAAGGCCATTAAAATATGTCTGAAGACTATTGAAAGGGAATTTGAAGAAAATTATTGATTGAAGGCAATAGTAATGGAATTTTAAGAAAAATCATGGCTGAAAGTAATTGTATGGGAATTTTAAGAAAAATCATTGCTAAAAACTATTGTAAACGAAAGGTAAGAAAAATAACGGTCGAAGGTTATTGTGAGGGAAATTTTTGAAAAATTATTTCTAAAGGCTATAGTTAGGGATTTTTACTATAATTCATAAGTGAAATGTATAGTAGGGAAAGTTGAAGTGAAATATGAGTGAAGACTATAGTAAGGGAATTTGATGAAAATTCTTCGCTGAAGCTTATTGTTAGGGAATTTTAAGAAAAATCATGGCTCAAGGCTATATGGTGCAAAATTTAATCTAAATAATGGCTGAAAGCTATAGGGAGCGATATTGTTAAAAAATAATGGCGGTGGAGGCAACAGTAAGTGAATTTTAAATAAAATAATGGTTGAAGGCTAAGGAAAGAAAAATATAAGAAATATCATGGATGAAGGATATAGTAACTAAATTTTATGAAAAAACATGTCTAAAGTCTATAGTAATGGAACATTACTAAAATTTATTAGTGAAGGCCGTTGTAAACAAATTTGAATAAAAATATGTCTAAAGACTATAGTGATGGAATTTGAAGAAAAAATTAAATGAAGGCAATTGTAAGGGAATTTTAAGAAAAAACATGGCAGAAAGCTACAAAAGGGAATTTTAAGAAAAATCATTTGTAAAAGCTATAGTAATCAAAATATAAGAAAAATCAAGGTTTAAGGCAAATGTAATGGAAATTTTTGAAAAATCCTTGTGGAAGGATTTAGTAAGGGAATTTTACAAAAATTCACAAGTGAAATCTATAGTAAGGAAACATTAAGTAAAATATGACTGAAGACTATAGTAAGAGAATTTGAAGAGGAATTATGCGTGAAGGCTATAATAAGGGAATTTGAATAAAACTTTTTAATAAAGCCAATAGTAAGTGAATTTTAACCAAAATCAAAGCTAAAGGCTATTGTCAAGGAATTTTAAGAAAAATCATGGCTGAATGGTATAGTGAGCGAAATTTAAGAAAAATCGCAGCTGAAAGCTATACTAAGGGAAATTTTTAAAAAATCATGGCGGAAGGCAATAGTAAGGGAATTTAAACAAAAATAATAGCTGAAGGCTATTGTAAGAGAAATATAAGAAATTTCATGGATGAAGGATATTGTAAGTAAATATTATGATAAATCATGGCTAATGTCTATAGTAATGGAGGATTACTATAATTAATTAGTGAAGCCCGTCGTAAGAAAATTTGAAGTAAAATATGACTGAAGACTATACTATGGGAATTTGAAGAAAAATATTGATTGAAGGCAATAGCAAGAGAATCTTATGAAAATAATGGCTGAAAGCAATAGTAATGGAATTTTAAGAAAAATCATAGCAAAAGATATAGTAAACGAAATAGAAAAAAATCATTGTTGAAGGCTCTTGTAAGTGACATTTAACACTACAGTTAGGGAATTTTCCCAAAATTCATTAGTGAAAGCTATAGTAAGGAAATTTGAAGTAAAATATGATTGAAGTCTATAGTAAATGAATTTTATGAAGAATCACGAGTGAAGGGTAAAGTAAGGGAATTAGAAGAAAATTCTTGAGTGAAGCCTATAGTAAGGGAATTTTGACAAAAATAAAAGTTGAAGGCTATAGTTTACGGAATTTTCAGAAAAATCATGACTGAAAGCTATAATGAACGAAATTTAATAACAATCATGGCTAAAAAGCTATACTAAGGGAAATTTTAAATAAATAAAGGAGGAAGGCAATAGTAAGGAAATTTTAATAAAATTAATGGTTGAAGGCTATTGTAAGAGAAATATAAGAAATCTCACGGATGAAGAATAAAATAAGTAAATTTTAAGGAAAATCATGGCTGAAGTCTACTTTAATGGAACATTACTAAAATTTATTAGTGAAGGCCGTTGTAAGGAAATTTGAAGTAAAATATGTCTGATGATTATAGTAAAGGGAATTTGAAGAAAATTATTGATTGAAGGCAATAGTAAAGAAATTTTAAGAAAAATCATGGCTGAAAGCAATAGTTAGGGAAATTTAAAAAAAATCATTGCTAAAAGCTTTAGTAATCGAAATGTAATAAAAATCAAGGTTGAAGGTTATTGTGAGGGAAATTTTTGAAAAATTACTATTGAAGGCTATAGTAAGGGAATTTTACTAGAGTTCATAAGTGAAATCTATAGTAAGAAAATTTGAAGTAAAATATGACTGAAGAATATAGTAAGGGAATTCAAAAAAATATATTGGGTGAAGGCTACTATAAGGGAATTTAAAGAAAATTCTTGACTAAAGCCTTTAGATAGGGAATATTAACCAAAATCAAAGCCGAAAGCTATAGTTAGAGAATTTTAAGAAAAATCAAGGCTGCAAGATATTGTGACCGAAATTTTATAAAAATCATGGCAGAAAGATATTTTAAGGGAAATGTTACAACAATCATAGATGAAGGATATAGTAAGGAAATTTTAAGAAAAAATTATGGCTGAAGGCTATTGTAAGAGAAATTTTAGAAAAATCATAGAGGAAGGATTTTGTAAGAAAATTTTATGAAAAAACATGGCTGAAGTCTATAGTGATGGAACTTTACTAAAACTCATTAGTGAAGGCCGTTGTAAGGAAATTTGAAATAAAATATGTCTGAAGATTATCGTAAGAGAATTTGAAGAAAATTATTTACTGAAGGTTGTGATAAGGGAATTTTAAGAAAAATCATGGTTGAAAGCAATAGTAAAGGAATTTTAAGAAAAATCTTTTGCTAAAAGCTATAGTAATTGAAATAAACAAAAAATATCATTATTAAAGTCTATTGTAAGGGACATTTTAGAAAAATCATTGAGAAGTCTGTAGTATGGGAATTTTATGAAAATTCATAAGGAAAGCTATTATAAGGAAATTTGAAGTAAAATATGACTGAAGGCTATAATAAGGGAATTTTATGAAGAATCTTGAGTGAAGGCTAAAGTAAGGGAATTTGAAGAAAATTCTTTACTTATTCATATAGTAAGGGAATTTTAAAAAAAATCAAAGCTGAAGGCTTTAGTTTGGGAATTTTAAGAAAAATCATAGCTGGAGGCTATAGTGAGTGAAATTTAATAAAAATCATGGTTGAAAGCTATAATTTTGGAAATTTTAAAAAAAATTATGGCAGAAAGCAATAGCACGGGAATATAAAGAAAAATAATGATCGAAGGCTATTGTAAAAGAAATTTAAGAAATATCATGGATGAAGAATATAGAACGTAAATTTTAAGAAAAATGTTGGCTGAAGTCTATTATAATGGAACATTACTAAAATTTATTAACGAAGGCCATTGTAAGGAAATTTGAAGTAAAATTTGTCTGAAGTCTATAGTAAGGGAATTTCAAGAAAATTATTGATTGAAGCCATTAGTAAGGGAATTTTAACATAAATCATGGCTGAAAGCCATTGTAAGGGAATTTTATGAAAAATCCTTGATAAAATCTAGAGTAAAAGAAATAGTTTGAAAAATCATTCTTGAAATAATAGTTATGGAATTTTCGAAAATTCATAAGTGAAAGCTATAGAAAGAAAATTTGAAGTAATTAAAGCACTAACGCTAGAGTAAGGAAATTTGAAAATCAATCTTGGGAGAAGGCAATAGAAAAGGAATGTGAAGAAAATTATTTAGTGAAACCAATAGTAAAGGGCATTTTAAAACAAAATCAAAGATGACGGCTATTGTTAGGGAATTTTAAGAAAAATCATGGCAGAAGGCTATAGTGAGCAAAATTTAAGAGAAATGATGGCTGAAAGCTATCTAAGGGAAATTTTAAATAAATCAAAGCAGAAAGAAATAGAAAGGGAATTTTAATAAAAATAATGGTTGAAGGCTATAGTAAGAGAAATATAAGTAATTTCATGGATGAAGGATATTGTAAATAAATATTATGAAAAAACATGTCTGAAGTGTATAGTCATGGAGCATTACTAAAATTTATTAGTGATGGCCGTTGTAAGGAAATGTGAACTAAAATATGGCAAAAGACTATAGTAAGGGAATTTGAACAAAAATATTGTTTGAAGGCAAAAGTAAGGGAATTTTAAGAAAAATCTTTGCTAAAAGCTATTGTAAACGAAATATAAGAAAAATCTTGGTTGATGGTTATTGTGAGGGAAATTTTTGAAAAGTCATTGCTGAAGGCTATAGTATGGGAATATAAAGAAAAATATTGGTTGAAGGCTATAGGAAGAGAAATATAAGAAATAATATGGTGGATGAATATAGTTAGTAAGTTTTATGAAAAAGCATGGCTGAAGTCTATAGTAAGGGAATGTTACTAAAATTTATTAGTGAAGGGTGTTTTGAAGAAATTTGAAGTAAAATATGTCTGAAGACTATAGTAAGGGAATTTGATGAAAATTATTGATTGAAGGCAATAGTACTGGAATTTTAAGAAAAATTATGGCTGAAAGCAATAGTAAAGGAATTTTAAGAAAAATCTTTTCTAAAAGCTATCGTAAACAAAATATAAGAAAAATCATTGTTGAAGGCTATTGTAAGGGACATTTTCGAAAAATCATTGTTCAAGGCCACTGTAAGGGAAATTTACGAAAATTCATAAGTGAAAGCTATAGTAAGGAAATTTGAATTAAAATATGACTGCAGACTTATAGGAAGGGGATTTTAAGAAGAATCTTTACTAATGGCTAAAGTAAAGGAATTAGAAGAAAATTCTTGACTGAAGCCTATAGTAAGGGAATTTTAATAAAAATCAAAGCTGAAGGCTTTAGTTTGGGAATTTGCAGGTAAATCATGGCTGAAGGCGATTGTGAACCAAATTTAAGAAAAATCATGGCTAAAAGCTATTGTAAGGGAAATTTTAAAAAATCATGGCTGAATGATATAGTATGTACTATTTAAGAAAAATTATGGCTGAAGGCTACAATAAGAGAACTTTTAGAAAAATTGTAGATGAAGGATATAGTAAAAAAATTTTATGAAAAATCATTTCTGAATTCTATTGTGATGGAACTTTATTAAAATTCATTAGTGAAGGTCGTTGTAAGGAAATTTGAAGAAAAATATGTCTGAAGACTACAGTAACAGAATTTGATGAAAATTATAGACTAAAGGCTATAGTTAGGGAATTTAAAGAAAAATCATGTCTGAAAGCAATAGTAAAGGAATTTTGAGAAAATCCTTTCTAAAAGCTATAGTAAACGAAATATAGGAAAAATCATTATTGAGGGCTATTGTAAGGGACATTTTAAAAAAAATCATTGTTGAAGGCCACAGTATGGGAAATTTACGAAAATTCATAAGTGAAAGCTATTGTAAGGAAATTTGAAGTAAAAATATGACTGAAGCCTATAGTAAGGGAATTTTAAGAAGAATCTTTACTGAAGGCTAAAGTAAGAGAATTTGAAGAAAATTCTTGACCGAAGCCTATAGTAAGGGAATTTTAATAAAAATCAAAGCTGAAGGCTTTAGTTTGGGAATTTTAAGATAAATCATGGTTGAAGGCTATTCTGAGCCAAATTTAAGAAAAATCATGGCTAAAAGCTATTCTAAGGGAAATTTTAAAAAAAAATCATGGTTGAATGATATAGTATGAAATATTTAAGAAAAAATTATGGCTGAAGGCTACAATAAGAGATATTTTAGAAAAATTGTAGATGAAGGATATAGTAAGAAAAGTTTATGAAAAATCATTTCTGAATTCTATAGTGATGGAATTTTATTAAAATTCATTAGTGAATGTCGTTGTAAGGAAATTTGAAGTAAAATATGTCTGAAGACTACAGTAACAGAATTTGATGAAAATTATTGACTGAAGGCTATAGTTATAAAATTTTAAGAAAAATCATGGCTGAAAGGAATAGTAAAGGAATTTTGAGAAAAATCCTTTCTAAAAGCTATAATAAATAAAATATAAGAAAAATCAATGGGGAAGGCTATTTTAAGTGTCGTTTTTGAAAAATCATTGATGAAGGATATGGTAAGGAAATTTTATAAAAACTCATAAGTGAACGCTATAATAAGGAAATTTGAAGTAAAATATGATTGAAGACTATAGTAAGGGAATTTGTAGAAGAATCTTGAGTGAAGGCTAAAGTAAGGGAATAGGAAGAAAATTCTTTACTAAAGCCTATAGTAAGGGAATTTTAACAAAAATCAAAGCTGAAGGCTATAGTTAAGGAATTTTAAGAATAATCATAGTTGAAGGCTATAAAGAGCGAAATTTAAGAAAAATAATGGCTGAAACCTATACATATGGAAATTTTAAAAAATCATGGCGGAAGGCAATAGTAAGGGAATATAAAGAAAAATATTGGCTGAAGGCTATCTTAAGAGAAATATAAGAAATTTCATGGATGAAGGTTATAGTTAGAAAATATTATGAAAAATCATGGCTGAAGTTTATAGTAAAGGAGCATTACAAAAATTTATTCATGGAAGGCAGTTGAAAAAGAAATTTGAAGTAAAAATATGACTGAAGAGTATACTAAGGGAATTTGAAGAAAAAATATTGACTTAAGGCAATAGTAAGGGAATCTTAAGAAAATCATGGCTGAAAGAAAAGGTAATGGAATTTTAAGAAAATCATTGCTAAAAAGCTGTAGTAAATGAAATATAAAAAAATCATTGTTGAAAGCTCTTCTGAGTGGCACTTTTGAAAAAATCATTGTTGAATGCTATAGTAAAGGAATTTTACAAAAATTCATAAGTGAAAGCTATAGTAAGGAAATTTGAAGTGAAATATGATTGAAGACTATAGTAAGGGAATTTTAAGAAGAAGCTTAAGTGAAGGCTGAAGTATGGGATTTAGAAGAAAATTCTTGACCAAAGCCAGTAAGGGACTTTTAACAAAAAAATAAAAGTTGAAGGCTATAGTTATGGAATTTTAAGAATAATCATGGCTGAAGGGAATAGTGAGCAAAATTTAAGAAAATCATGGCTGAAAGGTATACTAAGGGAAATTTTAAATAAATCAAACAGGAAGGCAATAGTTAGGAAATTTTAATAAAATAAAGTTGGAAGCTATTGTAAGAGAAAATAAGAAATATCATGGATAAAGAATATAGAAAGAAAATTTTAAGAAAAATCATGGGTGAAGACTATAGTAAGGGGATTTGAAGAAAATTATTGACTGAACGCTATCATAAAGGAATTTTAAGAAAAATCATGGCAGAAAGCAATTGTAACGAAATTTTAAGAAAAATCTTCATAAAAAAACTATAGTAATCAAAATATAAGAAAAATCATTGATGAAGGCTATTGTAAGGGATATTTTTGAAAAATCATTGCTGAAGGCTATAGTAAGGGAATTTTAAGAAGAATCTTGAGTGAAGGCTAAAATTAGGGAAGTTGAGGAAAATTCTTTACTGAAGCCTATAGTAAGGGAATTTCAACAAAAATCAAAGCTGAAGGCTATAAGTTGGAATTTTAAGAAAAATCTTGGTTGAAAGCTATTCTAAGGGAAATTTTAAAGAAATCAAGGCGGAAGGGAACAGTAAGGGAATATAGTAAGAAAATTTGAAGTAAAATATGACTTAAGACAATAGGAATGGAATTTGAAGATCAATCCTTGGAGAAGGCAATAGTAAAGGAATTTGAAGAAAATTCTTTACTGAAGCCTATAGTAAGGGAATTTAATAACAAAATCTAAGCTGATGGATATTGCTTGGGAATTTTAAGAAAAATCATGGCTGAAGGCTATAGTGAGCCAAAATGAAGAGAAATGATGGCAGAAAGCTATCAAAGGAAATTTTAAATAAATCAAGCGGAAGGAAATAGAAAGGGAATTTTAATAACAATAATGGTGGAAGGCTATAGTAAGAGAAATATAAGAAATTTCATGGATCAAGGATATTGTAAGTAAATATTATGAAAAATCATGGCTGAAGTGTATAGTAGTGGAGCATTACAAAAATTTATTAGTGAAGGCCGTTGAAAGGAAATTTGAAGTAAAATATGACTAAATACTACAGTAAGGGAATTTGAAGAAATATATTGACTGAAGGCAATATTAAGGGAATTTTAAGAATATCATTGCTAAAAGCTATAGTAAATGAAATTTAAGAAAAATCATGGTTGAAGGTTATGGTGAGGGAATTTTTTAAAAAATCATTGCTGAAGGCTAGGTATGGGAATTTTACGAAAATACATAAGTGAAATCTATAGTAACGAAATTTGAAGTAAAATATGACTGAAGACTATAGTAAAGGAATTTGAAGAAGAATATTGAGTGAAGGCTATAGTAAGGGAATTTGAAGAAAATTTTTGATTCAAGCCTATAGAAAGAGAATTTTAACCAAAATCAAAGCTAAAGGCTATAGTTAGGGAATTTTAATAAAAATCATGGCTAAAAGCTATACTAAGGGTAATTTTAGAAAAATCATGGCGGGAAGGATATAGTAAGGAAATTTTAAGAAAAATTATAGCTGAAGGCTATAGTAAGTGAAATTTTAAAAATCATAGATGAAGGATAAAGTAAGAAAATTTTATGAAAAATCATGGCAGAAGTCTCTAGCTGATAGAACTTTACTAAAATTTATTAGTGAAGGCCGTTGTAAGCAAATTTGAGGTAAAAATATCTGAAGACTATAGTAAGTGAATTTAAAAAAAAATCATGGCTGAAAGCAATTGTAAAGGAAGTTTAAGAAAATCTTTGCTAAAAGCTATAGTAAAACTTAAATATTAGAAAAATCATTGTTAAGGGAATTTGAAGTATGGAAATTTGAAGTAGAATATGATTGAAGACTAGAAAGGGAAATTTAAGAAGAATGTTGAGTGAAGCTAAAGTAAGGGGAATTAGAAGAAAATTTTTCACTAAAGCCAATAGTATTGGAATTTTAACAAAAATCAAAGTTGAAGGCTATATTTATGGAATTTTAAGAAAAATCATGGCTGAAGGCTTATAGTGAGCTTAAATTTAAGAAAAAATTATTGCAGAAAGCTATTCTTTGGGAAATTTTTAAAAAATCACGGGCAGAAGGCAATAGTAAGGGAATACAAAGAAAAATAATGGTTGAAGGCTATAGGAGGAGAAAAATAAGAAATATCATGGATATAATAATATAGTAAGTAAGTTTTAAGAAAAAATCATGGCTGAAGTCTATAGTAAGAGAACATTACTAAAAATTTATTAGTGAAGGCCATTGTAAGGAAATTTGAAGAAAATATGTTTGAAGACTATAGTAAGGGAATTTGATAAAATTATTGATGGCAGGCAATAGTACAGGAATTTTAAGAAAAATCATGGCTGATAGCAAAAGTGAAGGAATTTTAAGAAAAATATTTTCTAAAAGCAATAGTAAACTAAATATAAGAAAAATCATTGTTGAAGGCTATTTTAAGGGACATTTTTGAAAAATCATTACTAAAGGGTATAGTAAAAAAATTTTACAAAAATTCATAAGTGAAAGCTATAGTACGGAAATTTGAAGTAAAATATGACTGAAGACTATAGTAAGGGAATTTCAAGAAGAATCTTTATAGAAGGCTAAAGTATGGTAATTTGAAGAAAAATCTTGACTAAAGCCTATAGTAAGGGAATTTAATGAAAAATCAAATGTGAAGGATATAGTTTGGGAATTTTAAAAAAAATCATGGCCGAGAGCTTTTTTTAGGGAAATTTTTTAAAAATCATGGCGGAAGGCAATAGTAAGGGAATATAAAGAAACATATTGGATGAAGGCTATTGCTAGAGAAATAGAAGAAATATCGTGTATGAAGAATATAGTATGTAAATTTTAAGAAAAAAAATCATGGTTGTAAATATAATAATGGAACATTACTAATATTTATTAGTGAAGGCGTTTGTAAGGAAATTAGAAGTAAAATATGTCTAAAGACTATAGTAAGGGAATTTAGAGAAAATTATTGTCTGAAGGCTATAGTAAGGAAATTTTAAGAAAAATCAAGTCAGAAAGCAATAGTAAGGGAATTTTAAGAAAAATCTTTGTTAAAAGCAATGGTGAACTAAATATTAGAAAAATACTGGTGTAAGGCTATTGTAAAGGACAATTTTGAAAAAATCATTGCAGAAGGCAATAGTAAGGGAATTTTGAAAATTTATAAATGAAAGCTATAGTAAGAAAATTTGAAGTCAAATATGATTGAAGTCAATAGTAAGGGAATTTGAAGAACAATCTTGGGTGAAGGCTATAGTAAATGAGTTTGGAGGAAATTCTTTACTGAAGCCAATAATAAGAGAATTTAAAAAAAAAATCAAAGCTGATGGATAGTGTTAGGGAATTTTAAGAAAAATCATGGCTGAAGGTTATAGTGAGCTTAAATTTAAGAAATTTCAAGGATGAAGGATATTGTAAGTAAATATAAATAAAAATCATGGCTGAAGTGTATAGTAATGGAGCATTACTAAAATTTATTAGTGAAAGGTTGTTACAAGGAAATTTGAAGTAAAATATGACTGAAGACTATAGTAAGGGAATTTTAAGAAAAAATTCTTGCTAAAAGCTATAGTAAAACGAAATATAAGAAAAATCATGGTTGAAGGCTATTGTAAGAGAAATTTTTGAAAAAATCATTGCTGTAGGCTATTGTAAGGGAAATTTTTTGAAAAATCATTGCTGAAGGCTATAGTAAGGGAATTTTCCAAAATTCATAAGTGAATGCTATAGTAAGAAAATTTAAAGTAAAATATGACTAAAGACAATATTAATGGAATTTAAAGGAGAATATTGGGTGAAGGCTTTAGTACCGGGAATTTGAAGAAAGTTGTACTAATGGAAATTTTTTAAAAAAATCATGGCAGAAGGATATAGTTAAGAAATTTTTTAAAAAATTATGGCAGCAAGCTATAGTAAGAGAAATTTAAGAAAATTCATGGATGAAGGCTATAGTAAGTAAATTTGATGAAAGGTCATGGCTGAAGGCTATAGTAATGGAAACCTTGCTAAAATTGATCGTGGTGATGGCCGCTCTAAAGAAATTTGATGTTAAATATGTTAGAAGACTATATCTAGGGAATATGAAGGAAATTATTGACTGAAGGCTATGGTATGGGAATTTTAAGAAAATCCTGGCTGAAATCAATAGTAATGGAATTTTAAGAAAAATCTTTGTTAAAAGCAATAGTAGATGAAATATAAGAAAATCATGGTAGAAGACTATAGTAAGGGAAATTTTTGAAAATCAATGTTAAAGGTTTTGGTCAGGGAATTTTACAAAAATTCATAACTAAAAGCTATAGTAAGGATATCTGAAGAAAAATATAACTGAAGACTATAGTAAGGAAATTTGAACAAGAATCTTGTGTGTAGTAAAGGAATTTGGAGAAAAATCTTGACAGAAGCCTATTGTAATGGAATTTTAACTAAACTCAAAGTCAAGGTAATAGTTAGGAAATTTTAAGGAAAATCTTGGCAGAAAGCTATAGTTAGTGAAATTTAAGAAAAATCAAGGTAGAAAGCTGTACTAATGGAAATTTTTAAAAATCATGACAATAGGATATTGTAAGGAAATTTTATGAAATATCATGTCTGAAGGCTATAGTAAGAGAAATTTAAGAAAAATCATGGATGATGGGTATAGAAATGGAACTATACTAAAAGTTATTACTGAAAGTTGTTGTAAGGAAATTTGATGTAAAATAAGTCTGAGGTCTATAGTAATGGAATTAGAAAAAAGAATATTGGTTGAAGGCTATAATTAGTAATTTGATGAAAATTTCAAACTCTAGGTTATAGTAAAGAAATTTTTGAATAATCAAAGCTGAAGGTTATAGTTAAGGAATTTTGAAAAAAATCATGGCTGAAGGCTGCATAAAAGTTTAAATAAAAGAAAACCCTTAGCAGAAGGCTATAGTAAGAGAAATTTAAAAAGAATCATCGCTGAAGCCAATAGTAAGGGAATTTTATAAAAAATTATGGCTGAAGGCTATTGTAATGGAACTTTACTAAAAATTCATCAGTGAAAGCCATTGTTAGAATTTTGAAGTAAAATATGTCTGAAGAATATATTAAGGGAATTTAAGGAAAAGTAATTGTTAAGGCTTAAGTAAGGGATTTTCAGAAAATCATGGCTGAAAGCAATTGTAAAGGAATTTTCAGAAATATATTTCCTAAAAAGCTATATCGTGAAATGAAATATAAGGAAAAACTTGGTTGAAGGTTGTAAGGGAAACTTTTTGAAAAATCTTTGTTGATGGCTTTAGTCAAGCAATTTTATGAAAATTCATAAGTGAAATCTATAATAAGGATATTTGAAGTAAAATATGACTGAAGACTATAGTAATGGAATTTGAATAAGAATCTTTGTTGAAGGATATGGTAGGGGAATTTGAAGAATATTCTTGACTAAAGCCCATTGTAAGGGGAATTTTAATTAAAATCAAAGCTGAAGGCTATAGTTAGGGGAATTTAAAAAAAAAATCATGGCAGAAGGCTATAGTGAGCAAAAATTTAATAATCATCATGGCTGAAAGCTATTCTAAGGGAAATTTTAAAAATTATGGCTGGAAAGCAATTGTAAGGGAAATTTTAAGAAAAAATTATGGTTGAAGGCTATAGTAAGAGAAATTTAAGATAAATCATAGATGAAGGCTACAGGTAAATTTGAAGAAAAGTCATCGCTGAAGGCTATAGTAATGGAACTTTAGTAAAATTAATCGTAGAAGGCCGCTTAAAAAAAAATTTGAAGTTAAATATGTCTGCAGACTATACAAAGGGAATCGAAGAAAATTATTGACTGAAGGCTATGGTAAGGGAATTTTAAGAAAAATCATGGCTGAAATCAATAGTAAAGGAATTTTAAGAAAAAAATATTGGCTGAAATCAATAGAAAAGAAATTTTAAGAAAATTCCTTTGTTAAAAAGCAAAAGTGACTGAAATAATGGAAATATCATGGTTAAAGACTATAGTAATGGAATTTTTTTTGAAAATCAATGTTAATGGTTTTAGTATGGGAATTTTAATTTTAAAATTCATAAGTGAAAGCTTCAGTAAGGATATTAGAAGTAAAATATGACTTAAGACTATAGTAAAGGAATTTGCAAAAAATCCTGAATGAAGCTTCCATTGTAAGAAAAAGTTTAACTAAAATCAATGCTGAAGGAAAGAAGTTAGGATATTTTAAG